>VMDO01000587.1:0-109035 GCA_007922755.1 Pedetes capensis | reverse complement strand
GGGCTCCTGAGTTAGGGGCATTTCCTCTCTGTTTCCCATCCCTTCCAGACATTTTTCTATTTTCTCATGTGACACTTATGGCGTGACAGGCCCTGTAAGAAGAGAGCAGGGAGACCACTGGCCTGTCTTGGTGTGATCTACCTGTTAAGCCTGTCTGCCTTGTGTTCATGCTGAGTCTAGCTCAACTCACCAAGATAAGAACTTTGGGCCACTAGAATTAAGATTTTCTCTGCCCAGCATTAGTGGATTTAAGGAAACATCTTTAAAATATAGGTGATGTTTGATCACTTGCCCTCTACTCTGTCTTTTCTCTCTACCTTCTTAATGCAGATGTGATGGCTGGAACTGTAGCAGGAACATTAGAACAAGAGAATGAGAAACATATATTTTAGGCGTGGCATAGTGATAAGCTGGATCCAGAGGATGGAAGAAGTGCCAAATAGCCTTGGGTCATCAACTTTGAGCATTATTTTAACTCAGAAAAAAAAAATTAACTTCTATCTTATTTAAGTCACTGCTTTACTGGGCTTTTCTGTTATATAAGGTTTAACCCTAACTAATTCAGTGGTCACCTGCAGCCATACCACTGTGGTGTCAGGTCTTGGAAGCTAAGCAGGGTTGGACCTAGTTAGTACTTCGATGGGAGACTGCTTTGGAACACCACCTACTGTAGGCTTGGGAGAAGGACCTGGAAAACTACTCCCAAAAAACAATCAGCCTTTGAAAACCCTATAAATAGCAGAGAAGCACTGACAATAGTGTGTCACCTGTTGTACATGGAGTCCCTTTGAGTCAGACATTGACTCAATGGTACCTAACAACAACAATCCGGTGGTCACACAATTGAGCTCTAAAGTCAGATTATCTGAATTGAAATCCCCCCTCTATCGTTTTATAGATTTGAATTTGGGCAAATCTCATAATCTCTATAACCCCCTACTTTCCTTGCCTATGAAATGCAAGTCATTATTATACTTATATATTTGTTATGGGCTGGAGTTTAGCTCAGTTGATAGAGTGATGCCTTCTACTCTCTGAGGACCTAGGTTCGATCTCCAGCACCTCAAAAACAGGAGAAGGATGTGACAATCCACTCTTGGAGCAATCACAAAACAATCAGCCATTGAAAGCCCTATGAGGGTCGCTATGAGTCAGACCCCACTCAAAGGCACCTAACAACAACAAATTTGTTATATGTATTGACATGACACATTTATAAAATTTATGATATATGTACAGTACTCAATAAATGTTTGCTATTATGTTGTACAATCACCATCACTCTGGGGCCTCTATAACTTTGCAGAACTCCTCTGGGGTGGCTATGGAAGGCTATATGTCATATGTTCAGGAGCCTGGCGTCTGTATCTCTTAATCTTTTTCCAGAAGAGGGAGAATTTATAAATTCATGGAAGTTACTTAACCTCCCTTTACACATGTAGAATGGAACTAAGGATACTCCATGGGCTTATTAGAAAGATTAGAAAATATATGCAAGCAGCACTTACAATGCAGAGTGTACACCCCACAAATGTTAGTTCAGGTCTTGTTACTCCGTTGATACTCGCTTTTGCGCTACAGAGGTAAATGTAGGGAACTTCCTGGCCTCACTTTTTCTACTTTGCTCCTAGCCTGGGGAAATTGCCAGTTGACATCATCAGTGCAGTGGCTGCAGGGGACACAGCCGGTGAAGGGCCAGCCGCACCCCATCTGGAGACTCAGCCCTGCAGGCATGGTGGGTGTGGCAGGATGGTTCCCAGGGTCAAGGCTAGGGGGCAGGGCTTTTGAAGGCACTGGGGTCTTAGTGAGAGGAGGTGGGTGGTGCACGCTCTCCAGATGTGGCTCTGCGATTTACCAGGGGAGAGACCTCAGGCACACAGTGACAGCAATAGTAACTATACTCGTCTTAAAAAGCTGTTTCTAAGGCTCTAACTAAATGCAATAATCAATGTAAAGTCTGTGGCACAGAGCAGGCCCCAAAGGGCCCCATCCTCCTTTCACACCAGCAAATCCTTACCAGCCGATGAGTTTGCTGCCCTTGTCTGTGCAGTGGACCTGAGTGCCACCTTCAGGTGCCTGAAGCAAGGGCCTTAAAATGGCCCTTTGGGACTGGATAGCTTCGTGTGGGTGAGTACAACCTGTTGCAGGAAGTTGTGAGATGGTGTGTGTGTGTGTGTGTGTGTGTGTGTGTGTGTGTGTGTGTGTGATGAGGAGTTCTGCATCAGCAGCCTGCCTTTCAAACCTCTTTCCTCCAAGCAACATCTGGGAACTTCTCACTGGCCATCATCCTTCCAGCACAATATAGGCAGTAAGTGGAACACAGGCTGGCTCTCTCCTCCCTTCTTCACCATCCCTTTAGCAAACACAAGGTCCTTTTGGGTTGGTATCTCTTTCTTGCCTTTAAAAACAACCAATTGAAAACAAAATTTAAATTACAGAAAAGTATAGAAAAAATGATATAACAGTATCTCCCTGCTAGGTATAATGAGTGTTAATATTTTGTATTGGGATGTTTGCTTTCGATTTCATTTTTCAACAAAAGAAAAACCCTCTAATGATAATGCTGAAATCTCCATTAGGCTGCGTTCCAATCCCATCTGGAGGCACCCTCTGTCATTACTTCAATGTGTATGCCTTCAATCCCTGATTTTTACACTCATTCCATGAATACATATGCATATTCAGAGTTTATATTCCTTTCCTTTCCTTTAGAAATCAGAAAGTATTTCTATTCTTTTCTGAGTTTCAGTAATGTTTTTTCACACCCATACCTTGAACATGTACTCCTAAAGATGTACACATTCCCCTGAAGATGTAGAATTTAGGATGCTTTGACTTTTGTGTTATTGTGGTCTGTTGTTGTTGTTGTTAGGTGCCCTTGAGTTGGTATCTGACTCAGCGACCCTACGTACAATAGGCAAAACACTATTGTCAATGCTTCTCTGCTGTTCATAGGGTTTTCAATGGTGGATTGACTTTTGGGAGGGGGTTGCCAGGTCCTTCTCCCAAGCTTACAGTATCTGGTGTCCTCAGACGGTCTCCCATCCAAGTACTAACCAAGCCCAACCCTGCTTAGCTTCTAAGATCTGATGGGATCGGACACCACAGGGCTAGGGCTGTAAGCATTATGGTCTAGTATTTAGTTACACTTGCATTTCAACCACTATTTATCATCATCATCAATTTTAGAATCTATACCTATTTAAATTTACCTGTTTATAAATTATTTTTGGAACACAACTGCTTCTTGCACTCCCATAAGATCTGTGTTTAGTTAACTCTTAATCATTTTCTGGAAATATCTTCCCTTTGTCCCCAGTCTCAGATGTGGGCCAGCTGAATAGAGACATGCAGATTGACTTCCTCCCAGCATTTAGAAGATATTATTCTCTTATCTTTTGGCAGCTATTGCTGCCAATAAGAAGGCTGATATCAGTCTGATAGATATTTCTTTGAAGATGATCTCTGTTTTCTAGTATCTTAAAAGTATCATTTCCCTTTATGTTCTGTGGTTTCACAATCATGTGTCTAAGAGTACATTTGTCTTTATTCTGTATGCTTTTTCAACACAAGCTTGGAAGTTTTTCTCAGATCTGGAAAATGCTTAGCCTTCAGCTCTTCTAGTATTACCTCTTCCCCATCTTCTCCCTTGCCCCTCTCTCGGCAGCACATATTGACAGAAACAGGATCATTAAAACATATCCTCCAGGTTTCTTTATTTGCTTTCCATATTTAAAAAAGACCCTATTCTCTGTGTGCTGTGTTCTGGATAATTTTCTCAGCTTTTTTTCCCCCCAATTTATTTTTTGGGACAGGGTTTCCTATGTTGCCCAGGCTGGCCTTAAACCCGTGATCCTCCTGCCTTAGCCTCCTGTGTATTGGAATTACAGACATGCGCTACCACTTCTGGCTCAAATCTGCTTTTTTTTTTTTTTTTTTTTGTGGTCCTGGAAGTTGAACCCAGGGACTTGCATTTGCATTTTTTGCAAGTGCTGGACCACTGAGCTGCACCCTCAGCCCATTCTTTTACTTTTTTTTTTTTTGAGACAGGGTCTCGCTAAGTTACACAGACTGCCTCTGGTCTCCAATTTGCAATCCTCCTGCCTCCACCTCCCGAGGTGCTGGGATTACATGCATGCGCCACTGTGCCCGGCAATCAAATCTGCTTTTCAAGTCACTGGTTTTCTTTCTGCTGTGTCCACGAGCTGTTTAAGCAGCCTGCTCAGGGTTTTTTGAAAAATGTTTTTTCATTGATTGTCCTTTTCACATTCAGAGCTTCGTTTTAGTTCTTTTGCAAGCCAGCTCTTCTCATGGTGTTCTGTGCTTGTTATCTACGAAGCATTCTTGCAGTTTTAGAGCATTTTAGACATACTTCTTTTAAATTCCTTTTCAGAATTCTCAGTTATTGATGATTCCTTGGGGATGAATTCTCTCATTCGTAATGCATGCTAACATTGTTCCTATCATCTCTGTATTCTTGGTGACTTTTGTCTCCTCCTCAGCTGGAATCATACGTATAGAATCCTGGGTTTTCGCCAGGACTTGCAAGCAGCTCCCTGCAGTAGTTTCTGTAGTAGAGGATTCTCTTTTCTAGACCAGTTTTTCTTTAGTATATTGGCAGAGGACCTTTATTCTCAGTAAGAAGTATGCGAATTTGGGTTTTATACTAACATTTGGAGACTAAATACTCTAGTTTCTTTCACTGACTTTTTTGTCTTTCTACCTATACTATACGGGCTTCTTTGCTATCACTTTGGTGTGGGGAGAGTTTTTGCTTGGGACCAGCCTTTCCATGATTTCTAATTCCAGTTCCTTGTGATGAATAGAAACTGTGCCTTGACTTTGTCTCTACATGATCTCAAAGCCCCCTAAAGCTGTGCAGCTCGTATTTCAGAGTGCATGTGACTCCTCTGGGGAACTTGTTAAAATGAAGATTCCTATCCAACAGGGAGGGGCTGGGATTTAGCTCAGTTGGTAGAGCACTGCGCTGCAGTCTCTGAGGCCCCAAGTTCAATTCCCAACATCATAAAAATGGGAGAAGGGCCTGGCAATCCACTCCCAAGGCAATCCCAAAATAGTCAGCCATTGAAAACCCTATGAGGGTCACTATGAGTCGGATACCGACTCAACGGCACCTAACAACAATTCAGCAGGGCTGGGTGGGGCCTAGGATTCTGCATTTCTAACAGAGCCCCCTGGGTGAGCTGAATGGTACTGTGTAAAGTAGCAGAGTCCTTAAGCCCACCTCAGGCAGGAATGCCTGTGCACCTGGTGGGTCTACCTACCACTCGCTGTTCAATCCTCTCCCTCTGTTAAGGCAACTGAAAAGTTCTCCCTTTTGAGGGTCCTTCAAACTCAGACTATGAATCCTGTCCTTGTTCTAGTTCAAGTAAAATCTCAATTACCCAGTTTTGTAATAGGATAAAATTGTCTGTGTGTGGTACAAAAAAGCCCAAATAACAGGGGTTTAACCAAAGTGTCACATAGGAGGGTCTAGAGTTAGGAAGTATAAGGCTGTATGATGCACCTACAATTGCCAAGGACCAATGCTTCTTGCATTTTGCTGCTGTCTTCCTTGGTGTGCCACCTCAGGGTTTAAAATGGTTGCAAGAGCTCAAAACATCACACTCATATTCCAACCAGAAGGAAGAAGGGATAGATTAAGAGGAGCAAACCCTTAAGGATACTTCCTGGAAATTGTAAATGCCAATTCCTATATCTTATGACTGGAACTTAGTTATATATTTGTGTCTGGGTACAATGGAGCCTGGGAAATGCAATCTTTATTCTGAGTGGCCAGAAGCCAGCCAAAAACTGGACCTTCTACTGCTAAAGAAGAGGGGAATTGATAAGAAATAGACTGCCATAATCAGAATGCAATTTTTAAAATCTTAAGGCTTTTACCTTAGCTGTGGATCTGGAAGAGGGTGGGGTGGTGGTGGTGATAGGAAAACATAACCACTTTGCAATGTGGTGACCAAGGAACACACACACACACACACACACACACACACACACACACACACACACACTCTGAGACTGTGTCCTCTGATGAGACTATTTCTTGCACAGAAGGAAAGCAGACTCTTGAGTCCTTCATGATATGTCTAAAATGCCAGGATTTTCCCCAAAGTCTTGAGAAATCTGCCAGAGTTAGCCAGCCAATGGAAAAAAGAGCGAGGAAGGGCGAGACTGTGAGTAATGAGAGCCATGGAAAGCGGGGTGGGAGCAGACATTCTGGGAGGTGGGAGCTTGGCTGGGCTGTGAGGTGGAGAGATACAGCAGACTCCCAGGTCCAGAGTGGAGTGCTGGAGGCCTGGACATGCATGGGTGTGCATGCATAAGCAGGTAGAGCCAGATGTGGTGAGTGAGTAGGGAGCAAGAGAAAACCTGACAGGCATTGTGTCACATTTCAGGACCACTTGGCCTCCGTGCCAGGGTGAACGGGAGCTGTTCAGAAGCTATGCATAATCCAGCTTCTCTGGTTAGAATCCAGCACCAAGACTAGCCTGTTATGAACATTGCCAGATCCCAGCAAATGTTGTAGTTGCTAACATTGTTGTTGTTAGGTGCCCTTGAGTTGTGTCTGACTCATAGCGACCCTCATAGGGTTTTCAATGGCTGATTGTTTTGGGATTGCCTCAGGAGTGGATTGCCACATCCTTCTCCCCTTTCTGCAGTGCTGATAATCGAACCAGGACCTCAGAGACCACAGAGCAGTGCTCTTTAATCATTTGTTGTCATTGTGAGGTGCCATCGAGTTGGTATCTGACCCATAGCGACCCTACATACAACAGGCGAAACACTTTGTCAGTGCTTCTCTGCTGTTCATAGGATTTTCAATGGCAGACTGATTTTTGGGAGAGGGTTGCCAGGTCTTTCTCCCAAGCCTACAGTATCTGGTGTTCCCAAGATGGTCTGTCATCCAAGTATTAACCAGGCCCAGCCCTGCTTAGCTTACGAGATCTGATGGGGTCGTATGCTACAGTGCTAGGGCTGCAGACTTGCTAACATTACATAATATATATTAGTGACACAGAGGAGTCCTGTGGTAAATAACAAAGCAACTACTATACACACACACACATACACACACACACACTTCACAAATACTATTTTTACTATCAAACACCATTTTTATGAAACATCAATTAACTGCCATTTGGGCTAGTGTTCCTTAGAGTATCCTTTGAAAGATCTCGCAGATAGATAAACCAATTGCCTAGAAGAAGGAATACTATGTTTAGTACTAAATTCAGACAGAATTACCCCTGAGGGTACTTAATAAAGAAAACACCGTGGGATGTAATGAACAATGTCTTCAACACCCTAGTTAACCCAAATATAATGATGTTCTTTGTGGGCCTGTTTCTTGTAACGACATTTAAAAAAATGCTGATGGCATCACACCAAAAACAGTTTAGCAAAAGCAATTCTGCTGGGGCCAGTATGATGCACTCCAGGTACCTACATTTTAGCTGCTCTGGCGGGATCCAGGGATTGGTGTTAGAAAATCTGGAGGAGTGGATGAACTGCTTATCCTTCAAGCAATCTTCTCTGAATAGTGTTATTTCTCAGAGGAGTTCTTACATAAATATTTAGTAGTAGGACGTTCAAACTGTACTCCCTAGATGGCTTGACGGCAGTGTTCTTTGTTATCCTTTGAGTACCTATTCACATGTCTTAACTGACTATCCAGCGAGGTGAGTCCCCCACCACTGTTCCCCAGCAAGACCAAGAGTGTCTTCTCAAGTTAACCTTGAGTCCATTCCAGTGTGTGGATGAATGAACAAAGCAGGCCCCCAAAGTCAAGCTTATTCAGTATGGCTAAAGCAATGCCCGTATCTAAGGATGTTTGAGATTGGTATAACCAGATCCTTACCATGGTCAAATAAAATCTTGGCAAAACACATGAGAATGCCTGGCTTTGAGCAATGCTACTGTCAGGACCCTGTCCAAGATAAACTCTATGCTAGTGCCAAGGTAACTGAATGAAATAACTTGTACTGGGTCATTATTTATAAATCAGTTAAAATGTGGAATGCCTATCAGAGATAATATATTTAGTTTTAGGACAGTTGACTTGTGGGCTTTCTTTCTGGAAATAATTGGCTAGCATGGCAAATTTATTTTCAGGTCACATCTAATTTGAGATAATGAAACGTCATCTCTCTGCACAAAAATGTCTGCTTTTTAACTCTGCCTGGCAGCAGGGGAGGTTGAGGTTGACTTCCAGGATGTCCAAACGTTTATTAGGAAATAAGTCAGGAAGAAACGATTTAAGAACACATCTCCCTAATACACACCTGGACATTTTTTATAGTCAGAAGTCCAATCCTCCTGACTTGGAGGGCCTTCCTTAGTAGTAACCTAGGCCAGAGTCCACTGCAGGTCAACAACAGTTGCACATCATTTAATATACTCTTGGGGGTTGAGTTTTATAGTGGTCTGGGTGGAATACTCCATCTAAAGCTTGCGTGCTCCATGGTATTTAAGAATTTGATATTTTGCTAAAACACAAATTCTATTTGCTGACATTGCAAATCTGGAATGGAAAACGGGACCTCATATTAATGACTTCAAGTACTTGCATTCTGTCTTCCATCATGGAACTGGAAAGAATCTTTTATGTATGTAAGTGTGAGAAATAGAGCTTTTATAAAGCCAACTTCTGGTGCTAGGGAAAGAATGAAGTTCGAGAAAAGACATTTTGGATAAATTGGAGGGAAATATCATATATATGTATATATGTGTGTGTGTGTATATATATATATATATATATATATATATATATATATATATATAATTGTTGTTAGGTGCCGTTGAGTTGGTATCCGACTCATAGCGACCCTCTGTACAACAGGGGAAACACTATTGTCAGTGCTTCTCTGCTGTTCATAGGGTTTTCAATGGCAGATTGATTTTTGGGAGGGGGTAGCCAGGTCCTTCTCCCAACATATATATATATATATATATATATATATATATATATATATATATGAACATATACACATACCTTTATGGATATACCTGTTGTTATTAGGTGCTATGAGTTGGCCTTCATTATATATATACATATATATTGTAATTTAGTATATGATAAATTTGGGTTTGCCAATAAGAGAGAGAAAAGATAGATTATTCAATAAATGTGATGGGGTTTATTGAAACTTTAGGAAAAAAGTTGATTCCCCACTGTCTTTTTTCCATCTACATAAATTCATTCCAGACAGAATAAAGAGCTAAATTTCAAAACAACTTCAGGGCTGGAGATGTATCTCAGTGGCAGAATGATTGCCTAGCATGTGTAAAGCCCTGGATTTAATCCCTAGTACTGGGAAAAATAACAATAACAACAACAAAAAAATCCTCGAAATATCTGAAGAGAGTATAGATGAATATAGGGGGCCACAAAGAAAGCAATTCTTTTGTTTTGACTGCTTAAAACTGTGTAACACAAGACAACATAAACAAAATTACAAAATAAATAATAGCCTGGGAGAGAGTATTTGCAACATATACAGTAACATACAAAGAATTGATGACTACAAAATAGAGTTTCTAAAAACCAACAATTAAACAACAAATAACCAGATGGAAAACCAGACACAGAATGGGAACAGATGACTTGCAGTAGAAGTAGATTACTTGATTGGCATTCAGGGAACTGAAAGTTAACAATGAGAAACTTTTCTACATATCAGATTGATAAAAATTTAGAATGATTTAAAATATTCCACAAAAGTAGGTGATTTCTTGGTGGTATATAAACTGATCCTGTTCTTTGGATAGCAGTGTGGCAGAAGCTATGCAAATTTTCAATGTGCAAATCATCTAAAGCCAGGTATTAACTTCAAAATATTGGTTTTAGTGAAACATGTACCCTAAGAGGTATGTGGAAGAATATACTTGGCAATGGTATGTGAGGGAAAATTTAAAAATGCCTGAAATAGCTATCTAAAGGGGTAGACTTAAATAAACATGGTATCTCTCTACATTTGAAAGAATGAAGGATACACTGGCATACAGTCACCTAAGAAATTGTAAGTCATAGTAGCACACACGCAGCATGTTACCATGTACTACAGGTTCATAGGCACGTACGCACAAAAGTGACGATCTGTAAGAAACAGTTCACACTAATTATGTGTCTGTGTTCTCTCTTGGTAGGAAAGTACAATGGGCTGGGGAGGAGGTTGATGAAGGGGAAATTCTACTTTTTCTTCTACCTATTTCTATGTTGCTTAACTTGACCCCCTTCCCCCACAAGAATGTATTCATGGGTTGCTTCTATGTTGTTTAACTTAACACATATACACATACAAGAATGCATTCATGAATTGCTTCTGTGTTATTTAACTCAAAATACACACAAACACCCGAGAATATGTTCTTATATATATATATATATTAAAAATAAATAAAAAGCACACACAGAATGGAATGTGGCATTCTGCAGTAGCTTGAACATCTGAAGTGAATGATTCCATCCTGGTTTTATACATTTACTCATTCATTTAATAATATTGTTTGAATGCCTACTGTGTGCCCAACACAAAAACTACTGGAAGATTAAAAGGAAAGCTATTTGATAAAGTATTTCAGTAAGAGATCTGGTTGTCTCAGGCTGCTGAAACAAAATACCATGGATTGGATGGCTTATGTTACAGAAATTTGTATTCTCCCAGCTCTGGAGGCAGGAAGACTGAGATGGGGTGCCAGCCTGGTGCAATTCTGGTGAGGGCACCCCTCCTCTCTTGTGGCAATGGGCCACCTTCCCATTGCCATCCAGTAGGGATTAGGGCTTCCTCATATGAATTTAGGGGAAGGGCAAACACAATTAGTCCATAATAATAATATATCCCGTGTTATTGTTAGGTGCCATTGAGTTGGGTCTAACTCATAGAGACCTTCATAGGGTTTTCAATGGCTAATTGTTTTGGGATTGCTTCAGGAGTGGATTGCCATATATTTCTCTCAATATATCCCTAGGATGCTAAAAATTAAACTTAGACGTGACACCAGGACACAATGGAGGTGAAATTACAAAATTAGATCACCACTCTTGAATGTTCAGAACAAACAATTCTTTTTTTTTATTGGAAATTTTTAATATACAACTCAATGTGATTCCTTCTGACATGCGTTTCATTGTGACATTTCCATATATGCATTTTGTTGTATATTATACAGATAAGTTCCCCCTTACCCTCGTGCACTTCCTCCCCCCGCCCCGTGCCTCCCCCTCACCAAAGATCTCTCTTCCATTTGCTACAACAAACAAACCTTTTTTTGTGGTACTGGGGTCGAACCCAGGGCCTTACGCTTGCATGCTGTGCAAGTGTTGGACCACTGAACTGCCACCTCCAGCCCATCTTTTTACTTTTTGAGATAGGGTCTCGCTAAATTACGCGGACTGCCTGTCGTCTTGAACTTGCGATCCTCCTGCCTCCGCCTCCTGAGCTGCTGGGATTACCGGCGTGTGCCACCATGCCCAGCTCAACAAATAACTCTTGATACTAGCTTTTCCACCTTGAGGATATAAAATGAGCAAGGCTGTAGAGAAGGAGAATAGATTGGGAAAGAGACTTCTCTGGTGACAGCTGTTGCAGCGCTGTGTCTCCCTCTCCACAGTATGTGTGTCTGTGTTGTGACAGCAGGGAGTGGAAGAGGGAAGTAAAAGACATATGAAGCGGACTGAAAGGTCAGCCACCCCCCTCCCTTCTCACCACAGCCTTTCCGCCTAAAGCCAAGCTCAACCAGAGGGAGGGAGAGGCATACTGTTAAACCAAATGAGAAAGTTTAATTATGGCCCAGAAATGGGCATTTGAACTACCACAGAGGGACTGTTGTTTGTCACTTTAAGTGACTTAATGTGTTAACCACACAAAACTGAGCAGAAAAGTGTTGAACCCACCAGAGCTTTTATCCAGTGGTAGAGAAAGACTATACATGTGGAATCAGGTTTAAATAGATAACAGGAGACAAAAATAAAAATTGTGCTTTGACCATGTCATAGGTCACGTGTGGTCAACATGCTGGCTACATATAATTGCTCATCAAGCAAGAGGCAAAGTGTAGAGTCTGTGGGTAGAGTGGGTTTTTGGTGCCAGGCTTCACAGTGGATGACTGGCTTTTCCTGTAAATGTGATGCTTGAGTAAGCCAGGAGTCTATGCAGGCCTAGTTGGATTTGTGAACTTGGAGATTCACCAAGATCCCCTGTTGTGCCCCTTGTAGATGCCAAAGGTTTACTATGGTATATTTTGGAAGGTATTCCATTATAAAATATCCAGTTAAAATTGTGCCATGGCACCTAAAGGATTAGTTTCCATTTACCCAGAAAATGATGCTGCTTCATTGGAATTTGCTCTATAGTGTTTTGAGATTTTGTTAGTCTACCACAGTTCCTGAGGAATGTGTGCATGCCTTTCTAAAAGGTGTGAGGAGGCATTTAGAAGACCCGCTGACCGTGCTTGTCAACCAGAGAACCTCTCCTGGCAATTGTCTTTTCTCTTCCTCTTTCACAATTCAGCTCAAAGCCCCTTGGTGAAGTTTTCCCCATTCCTAAGGCCAAGTTAATTACTTTTTCCTGGTGAACCATGTAATATCTGTTAAAGTATTTGTATTATGCGGCTCATATTTATTTGCTTATGTGCCTCTCCCACAAGAATATTAACTTCCTGAAGTTAAGAAATACTGTATTTCATCAGTTTTAAGATACTAATTTTTCTCCTATATTTTTACATCTCTGACATTAGGATATGCAGGTCATCAATTATTTGGCAATATATTTTTTCAATGTTGCATATTTTTATTTTAGTGGGCATAAAATAAGGTGTGCCTGACTCATGCCTTGGTATTTTCAGTTGCATCATATAATTGGGAAAGCTGGACATTGAATAAGGGAGACAGGAGAAGAATTGATGTTTTTGAATGATGGTGCTGGAGATGAATATTGAATATACCATGGACTGCCAAAAGAACCAACAGATCCATCCTAGAAGAAGTGTAACTACAGTGTTCCCTGGAGGCAAGGATGGATAGATTGCATCTGATGTATTTTGAACATGTTGTCAGGAGGGACCAATCCCTGGAGAAGGACATCATGTTTGGGAGAGTGGCAGGTCAATAAAAAAAGGACCCTCAACTAGATGGATTGATACAGTGACTACAATGAGCTTAAACATAAAAAAGATCATATGCCTGTCACAGAATCAGGGAATGTTTTGTTCTGTTTGTACATAGGGTCACTATGAGTAGGACCTAATTCCATGGCAACTAACAAACAAGAGCATAAAATAATATGTCTCACAGATGATAATGTCTTGTGGTTGTTGTTGTTATTAGGTGCTGTCGAGTCGGTATCTGACTCATAGCGACCCTCTGTCCAACAGGGGAAACGCTATTGTCAGTGCTTCTCTGCTGTTCATAGGGTTTTCAATGGCAGATTGATTTTTGGGAGGGGTTTGCCAGGTCCTTCTCCCAAGCCTACAGCTTTTGGTGTTCCCAGGTGGTCTCCCATCCAGGTACTAACCAGGCCTGACCCTGCTTAGCTTCCGAGATCTGACGGGATCCGATGCCACAGGGCTACCGCTGCAGCCTGGTAATGTCTTAGAGTGAGTGAAATGTTGTACATCTAATTCACCACTGTATCCCTAACCACTAGTACATGAACTGGTATGTAATAGGTGTTCAATAAACATAGAAAACTAACAGATTTTGTGGTGGTGGATTTTACCAGTAGGAGTCACTGACCTGAGTAACTCTGACAAAGGAGAGCAAAGTAATAGGCAACAAACTTTTGGGACTGCAAGCAACTTCCAGAATGATAAGGGGATGTATTACTTGGAATAACTTCAGCTGCTGTAACAACTAGATTCCTAAACTGTATTAATGATTCAAACACAAAAGAAGTTTGTTTCTTGACAATATTAGCTATCCAGAGTGGGCTCTCTTCTTCGATGGTGGCTGTCTTCAGTATGATGTTTCTAGGAGTCAAGCTCCTTCTACACGGGGTATGGTCATTCGTCAGGATCCCTTATCTTCTTCCCCACCCAGGAGGGTAAAGACAGTGTGGAGAAGGTATGCCCATTTGGAAGACTTGGCCTAGAAATGGCTCATATCACCTCTACTCACATTCCACTGGTGAGTCTTAGTCCCATATTACATCTAAGTGCAAGGGAGGGAGGGTGCTTTGAAATATAATCCTGGGTTAGACATCCACTTCCCAGTTACAACCCTCCCTGAAGGAAATGGAAGCATTTATTGTGGTGGACAGCTGGCTCTCTACCACAGGGAGCACTGGGCTGTTGGCTATATCAGGTAGAGTTGTTTGCTTCTTGCTACAAGTTTAATTTTGGCTTGTGACTTCAGTTGTATTCACCAAAAATGTCTTAGCTGCAAGAGGCAGAATCTCAACTCTGACTAGTTTTAGTAAAAATGGAAGTGTCCTGGTTAAATAGAGCTGAGCTGAGGAACTCACATAATGTCAATCATCTTTCTATATCTTCTCTCTGCTATTCCTGTGTTGGTCTTAATTCACAAACATGTTGTCAGGAGGGACCAATCCCTGGAGAAGGACATCATGTTTGGGAGAGTGGGAGGTCAGTGACAAACAGGAAGACCCTGAACTAGATGGATTGACACAGTGACTTCAACAATGGGCTTAAACATAAAAAAGATCATGTGCCTCGCACAGAATCAGGGAATGGAGTAATCAAGGGAGGAGAAGATGCCTTGCTGGGTCCTCTCAACCCATAATCCCTAAAGGAAAGAGAGAGTTCTTTCTCACAGATCCTTGTTAATCAACCCCCCAAATATTCTGTGTGTCCCTAACTGATCCACTGCTGCATCCGTGGGTGGATGGCATGTTCTGAACAGAAGCCTGGACAGCTCAGACAGTCTAGATGAATGAATCCCTTGGAGCAAATGGGGGAAGAGGCAAATCCTATCGGAGGAATGAAGAACAATTGTCCATTGTTCTCAGCGACAACTCTAGCTTCATCTTCAGCCCTTGTCCATCGTGTGCTCTACCATGTAGTCACCTGAACTTGATGCCATTCCCCAAATATAACAGATCCCTTCACATTTCCATGTTGCACTATCTTTCAAGAATGACCTCTCTATGAACCTGTTGACCCATGAACCAGCTCATACAGTCATCTTCTGTGTGACCCACACTCCAGTCCTTAATAGGATTTGCATCCAAATCGATTGAGCTTTAAAGTCACAACTGAGGCTCAAACAGAAGTGGATCCTGTGGTTTTGCCACACTGGCTGCATTGCCTTTGAGTGCACATCTGGGCTGGACTCAGAGCAGGCTGCAATGTGTTGTGTTGGCTGAGTCCACAGAGGTGTAAAATGCCATCTTGTCCAAAACAAACACCAGTGATGGGGGAAACCCCCATCCCCACCAAACAGAGACTGCACAGGAGAGAGGCCTGGGAGGATCTGACTGCCCACAAAGCTCCAATTAGCCCCCAAATTATCTCCTGCATCACGTGTACAAGGATTTCTAACCAAAATTTGCTGGAAAATGGATTCTCAATGCTTCTGTCTATTTACCTAATACTTAACCCAAGGATAACAACACACACACAAATTTAAAATAAAACACATGTTAGGTTTTTTTAAATAAAAATTTGAAACAGATGGTCTCTTTTAAGACAAATATTTATTCCCCTGACATTTTTTCACTTACATGTTTGTATGTTTAAATATAGGCTTTATGCAGAGACCTTAGAGATATCATGATAATAAAATTCATGTTGTTCATAATTGTCTATTTCCTAGAAATGCAGGGCTGGAAGCAACCTCAAGAAGCTATCTCTGGTATCCCCCTCCTCCAGGCAGGCCAACATGCAACCAGCTGAGACCAACTGGTGTTTGTTCTGTTTATGTTGGAGCCTTTTGAGGAAGGAAGCTGTAAACTCTTTCTTACTGACTCATGGACTCTCCATTGAGTTGCAGATCTCTAGGCTGAGTGAAGAGTTCTTGGGTAGGGCAGAGTTCAGAGCTAAGCTGCCAAAGGCAGTCCTTTTTTTTTTTTTCTTTTTTCTTTCTTTTTTCTTTCATTCTTTGGTGTTTCCCTTGTTATATTCTTGTCAAATCCAATCCAGGATTGGCAATGCAGCCATTCTGGTTTGTCACTGTGTGGTGGCTTGGGTTTATTATGACTTGCTCTGATCTCTGTGAACCAGTCTTTGATAGTGCCAGCTCTCATCCTTGCCAGGGCCTTCAGTTTTCCCTCCCTTGTAGTAAATGAGTATTTAAAGGAAGAATCAATAGATGTATGAGATGTTTCACAGAAAGAGGGCCACTTACCATTGACAAGAAGGAGCCAATTTTTAGTCTGTGAGGAACCTTCATTTGTGAGAGGTAAAGTTATTTTTCTGTATTGTCCTATTCGTTAGCTTTTGCTGTGTAACAAATCACACTTAAAATATACTCACTTAAAATGACAAAATATTATTTCTTACTCTTCTGTGGGTAGGCTTGGCTGGGGATGAAAGGTCTAAGATGGCCTGCATTCATGCCTAGTGGTTAGTTCTATGTTAGCTGGAGTGATGGAGAACATTTATCCATGTGTTTCTCATTGTCAAGCACGCTGGCTTGTTCACTGGCTTGTTCACTGGGTGGTAGTTGCAAGTTCTCAAGTGTATCAAAAGGGAGCAAATGTAATGCACAAGTGATTTTCAAGTCTTTGCTTATGTTATGTTTGTGATTGTCCCATCAGCCAAAACAAGGCACAGGGCTGGTAGACAGTCAGAGTAGGAGGGAATATCAGGAGGCCTGGATACACCAGGTATCTTGGCACATGCCTATAATCAGTGACTTAGATGGCTGAGACCAGAGGCAATCTGTATAACTTAGCAAGACCATGTCTCAAAAAGAAAATGCAAAAGGAGGATGAGAGTACAACTCTGTGGTGGAACACTTGTCAAGCATCCGTGTGGGACCCTGGGTTCAACCCCCAGTATTGATGGGAGGGGAAAAAAGGCATGGCTAGTGGGAGTCCATGTTTCTGCACTTACCACACTTTTTCCTTGAAGATAGAGAAGGGAGGTGTCCTTTCTTGGTTCCTATCAAATCCAGATGGCCTGATAACTTTCTCAGGGAAAGAAAAATTTGCATTTCTTCATCTCAAACCTTATTCCAGCAGAGTATAAGACTCAATGACATTCTTCTGTACTAGTCTTACACACAATCTCCTCGAAGAAAGATTTGTGTATCTCTGACTATTAGCATAGTGCTGAACAATTAGCAAAAGCTCAATAGTCTCAAATGAATAAATGAATGCATGAATGGAAATTTGTCTTCTTAATAGAGAAGCCGTGCTAACTTGCTTTGAATCCATCTTAACTCTCTATATTTACTTGATAACTAAATCCATATGAAAAAACTGGCCTTAAACCATCTCAGGTAGGAAGTAGTGTGAAGACATACCATAAATCAGATCAAGTCCCTTTTTGGCTTAAATGTCTTCAAAGACATTGTGTTAGGCTTATAATAGAATTCAAATTCCTTACTATGGTTTACAAATTCAGGATGATCTGGTCTTTGTGCTCCCTACCTCATTTCTATATTTCTTTTCACCCCCTCTTACTATTAAGTCCTAATGGCCTTCTGTCTATTCTTATAACATATACATATGTCATGGGAAAACTTTTTTCCTCTCACTTGAAACTTTTATACTTGGAATGCCATTCCTCACACCCTGGTCTTTACAAGGTTGGCTACTTTTCATTCAGAAGTCAGTTTAAATGTCATTGCCATCCCTCAAAGAGCCCAACAAACTCTGGTCACCCACACTGAGGTAGTTCCTCAGACATTCTCTATCATTTCACCACTTCAATCATCTCCATAACTCTTGACACTATCTAACGTTGTCCCTGAGTTTTTATTTATTTTTGTCTGAGGTCCACTCTGCATCTCCGACTAGAGTGTTCCAGACAGCACCTCATCTGTCTTGTCCATTATCATCCCTCTAGTATCTAGTACATTGCTCGACACACAGTATGTGTCTTAGTCAGACTTTTTGTGACTGTGACAAAAAAATCCCAAAGAGAAACAAAGAAGAAATGATGTATTTTGGCTCCTAGTTTCAGAAGTTTCAGTCTATCATGGTGAGAGGGTGTGGAGGAGCAGAGTAGTTCAGATCATGGCAGCTAGGAAGCAGAGACAGAATGCCTGCACTAGCTGGCTTCCTATTTTTTCCCCTTTTATTCTATCTAGGACCCCAGCCTGTCAGAGGGTGCTACCCACATTCAGAGCAGGTCATCTCACTTAGTTAATCTTTTCTGGAAATGCCCTCACAGACACATCTAGAAGTGTGTTCTACTAATTTCCTAGGTGCTTCACAATCTATTCAAGTTGACAATCAAGATTGACCGTCACAGTATATGCTCAAGAAATATCGGAGGTGATAGAAGACTCTTACCTGATCTCTTCTATCTTAATTTTTTCTTTCTCCTTGATTTCATTGGCAAACAAAAAAGGAAACTCTCTATTAAATTACTTAGGGGTAATTTAATCTCATTCATTCTCTACAACAATTCCTTAAAACACAAGGCACTTACTACCCAGTATGGACATACATGAAGGAACTGCTAGAGAATCTCCATCTGTATTGGTGGCTTGAAAAAACAAACTTAGGAACAAAAAGTTAAGATTACATAGCACAGAATTATTCTGATGATTCCTTTTTTGGCAATAGTGTTTATGATGTGACTTTTCCTTACTGCCCCACCCCCTGCCCCATGTTCTGCTACTGAGAGACATCCACTTTTATCTGCTTCTGTTTTTCAGTTCTAAAGCACATCTAAATGATGTGCTTATACCATTCATCTTTGATTTATCAACCTCAGACATGATCTTCTGCCTTTGGGCTATGATGGATGAGGATCTAGCTCTCTATAGCTTTCTTTCATGTTGCAGAATTTCCTCAGTGTCTGGGGAGCCTGGGTGTCTTTTCATGTGTCAGAATGAGGGAGCAGAAGGTCAGTAGGAGCTCTGTGTTTATGGGTGGTCACTGGAAGTCTTTGGCCATCTTGCTATGGGCTTCTGAAATGCTAAATATTGGATTTTCTTTACTCTGGGGCATTGCCGATAGCCTTTGCTGGTGCTCTTTTCCCAGGCAATGACATTTCCCTGGAGAAGACTTTGACCCTCCTCTCCTTCGCCTCTGCCCCTCTCCCCTCTGTCCTTTTCTCTGTCTGTCTTTCCTGTCTCTGGTTTCAGGATCCAGTGCTATTCACCATTTTGTACACAGATTTTGAATTAATTTCCCACTTCTCACTTTCCTCACTCGCCTTGTCTGTTGTCTTTGAGTCAGACTCTCGCCAGGGTGTGGCTGGTGGGGTGGCTGCAGCCCCTTCCAGGAAGGGGCTAGTAGGTGAGGACTGCTTTGTCAGCTAATTCCCTTTTAGCAGCATTAAGGTTTCTGGAAACGGGCTGAAATTCTTCTTCTACTGAAGGACTCCTCTCATTTTCTTCCTCACTAAGGGGTTAATGTTTTCAAAAAATTAAATTTGGTAAGGTCTCATAAGGGAGAGAAAATGGCTGCATGTGCTTGTCTGCCATTGGACAATTTAACTCATATTTCCCTTAAAATCTTACTCTTATGCTGTTCAAATAATATCTTTATCATTTTTGAAAAGATAGTTATCCTACAGATTTTGTTGCTCTAGGTTCATGCTGTCCTTAATTCGGCTGCAGTGAGGTACATTTCTCTTCCCTTGTCTCCATGCTGCATGCCTGCAGTCCCACCCTACGCAGTTAGTCTGAAGACTTCCTCCCTACTTTGTGAGTTCTTGCTTATTTTCACATGCTGACTTGCCCACTTGATGCCATCAGCAAGTTCTCTGAGAGGCTTTGATCACAGCAGCAAACTGAGTTTCTTTCATCAAGCCTGAGACTCCCTGATGATGGGGTCTACCTCCCTGTCAAACTAGGGCATACCTAAGGTTGTGAATGACAACATTTTAATTAAAAAAGGCATTTGCTTCACTCCTCAGAGTGGAGGCATCCTATCCACTCCTCTATCTCATGTAGTATCAGAAGGATTTATACAGACATATGTGGCAGATGTAGACACTTTGAGTTGTGCCAAAGTCTTAGCTGGAATTAAGTGCAACCTTTACCAGAAGCTGGAAATAGGAACTCAGGTACTAAGTGCAAGACATTATGAATAATGATATGGCTCTAGGTCAGGAAAGGACACAATCAGGACTGATATCAAGACCAATAATCCAAAACTGGGAAAAATTGAAATATACAACAATAGCAAATAAGCTAAGATAGTTATATTATAAATGTAACATTTATTCTTATATAACACTTTTATGAGAAATCTATAAAACTTTCTGTGTAGTGTGATTCCATCTTAATTAAAAATCTGTTATAGCCAGGCATGGTGGTGCATGCCTGTAATCCCAGTGACTCAGGAGGCAGAGGCAGGAGGATCGCAAGTTTGAGACCAGAGGCAGTCTGCATAATTTAGCAAGACCCTGTCTCAAAAAAAAAAAAAAAAAAAAAAAAAAAAAAAAAAAAAAAAAAAAAAAAAAAAAAAAAAAAAAAAAAAAAAAAAAAAAAAAAAAATCTATCATATGTACAGATGCTCTTCTACTTGCAATGGGGCTACATTCTGAGAAACCCATAGTAAGCTGAAAATGCATTTAGTACAGCTAACCTACTGGACCTCCTAGCTTAGTAATACAGCATGCTGTAGAGTAGGGGTTGTTTCTCCTTGTGATTGTGTGGCTAACGGGGATTTGTGGCTCTATGCTGCTGCCCAGCATCATGTGAGAGGATGGTACCACATATTGCCAGCCCAGAATAAGATCAAAATCCCAAATTTCAAGTACAGTTTCTGCTAAATGCATTTGCTTTTGCCCCTTTGT
Source organism: Pedetes capensis (assembly GCA_007922755.1). Lineage (NCBI taxonomy): Eukaryota > Metazoa > Chordata > Mammalia > Rodentia > Pedetidae > Pedetes > Pedetes capensis. The sequence continues at coordinate 88,134 of VMDO01000587.1, read as the reverse complement.
AAAGTGGAAAAAAAATCATAAGTTGAATCCTTGTAAGTTGGGGGCCATCTCTTTAATACACTATAAATTCTTTTTTTGAGGGAGAGTAAGCACTCTCAAGTGGTAAAGTAGGTAGTCTTTTACTATTCTGGATTTTTCTGTTTTCATCATTAAGTGAGCACATATTATTTTCAATTCCTTCCTTCCTTCCTTCCTTCCTTCCTTCCTTCCTCTCTTTCTTCTTTCTTTCTCTTTCTTTTTCTTTATTTTGGAAAATGACATACAGCCAGGCTCAGTGGTGCATGCCTATAATCCTAGAGACTCAGAAGACTGAGGTAGGAAGATCATAGGTCTGAGGCCAGAGGCAGCCTATGCAACTTAGTAAGACTGTCTCAAAAGAAAACCGGGGGGGGGGAGGGCCTGGTGGTGCACTTGCTTAAGAACACTTGCTTAGCATATGAAGAGCCTTGAGTTCGAACCTCAGTACTGGGAAGAAAAAAAAAAAAAGACATGCAGTAATGTAGGGTATATACCAGAGATTGCAAATTCAAAGGCAGTGAAAATGAATAAAATGGACTGGGCATAAGAAAAATCAACTGCCAGAAATGTAATCGAACTTTCTTTCATTTTTACTTGACCGTAGCATAAGAACATATAATAAAAACATGTATGATATTGGAGATTATATATTAAGTTTGAAATTGAAAAACATAACATTTGAAAAAATAGAAATATGTAATTATTAATTTTTTTCTTTCAGACCTCATTATTTCTTTGCTTTAGAACCAGAAATGTGACACTTTTCCTTTTGCCCCAACATGTCAATGTTGAGTCTTGCATTTCATGTTGTGATGTGCTGTATAGAATTCAACCTTGAATTTTTTAACCGAGAGCAATAGTTTTATTTAGCTTCATAATAGAAAACAGCTGTTCATGGCTGAGCATGGATAGAATCTTTGTATGATGGTTTTCATATTTATGGTAACCACTTCTGAGATACTTGTAGAATTCTGGCATTCTAATGTTGCAAAACTTAGATTTTAGTGCTGAATTGTGGTTCAAAAAATTCCACTTATGGCACGAGGTTAATTGGGAAAGATGAGTTAAAAATTCCACATATTGCACAATATTAATTGAGAGTGGTCATTTTCATAAAATGAGAATCTCTTTTGGAAATCTGTCTTTAACTCCAGAATTTGAGGAGAGCAGTTTAAGCAATCTCTTTCATTTCTGAAATTGACTTCATCATAGGGAAGTGGGCCAGGTTATTCTTTCCTCAATGAGTTTCTCTAAGATATAATTTCACTAAGAATGAACAAACTAAATATCTCATTTATATACTTGTGAAGGTTCTTACAGAAAAGTATCCAAAAAGGTTAGATGACTTTGATATCTATTGAAAAGACCAATACTTTGATTCAAACTTCGCTGGTGAGTTAGGGTGTTTTTGTTGGATGATGTGAACATACTAATAATTTTTTATCTGTTCCTTATACCACAAATAAGAGACCCCAACATTATTTGCTGTCTAACCTTCCTTTATTAGAAGAGTGTTATGACTGTTGCATATCTAGTTGATCAGGCAAAGCATTGGTCTCCCTATTCTTTGAGTCATGGGACGGACTCCAGAGGCTCAGGATGTGTTCTATCTTAACTTTTTAGCACAACTTTTTAGCATTTCTTTGTGAATTATTTAGTTTCTGATTGTGCAAATTTTGCCACCTTGTATTTAAGTTTCATAACAAGGTCAGTGTTAACACTGACCATCTCAGGAGCTCTGTTTCATAGCCAGGCTTACAAATTTTGACCTGTCTTTTTAAAAATTTTCAAGACTTCTCAGCACACAAAGCTAAACCATTTCCTGAAATTGTGCCTGTGATGGACGCCATGCCCAAAAGTTCTCCAATCACATTGAAGTCTCTTTGGAACCATAAATAAATATAGCTGACTGGGTGGTATTATTTAAACTGAGCTCCCCTAAGCTTCCCTAGGAAATGCCACAAATGATTTAACTTTTTCACACAACCTGTCCTGTAAGTTCTCAGCCATGTCGTCATCTCGCTCAGTAACAGTGTTTCTGTTTAGTCTTCCATTTGCGAATACTTGGTTTTGTTCAAGGCATGAATTCCTGACCTTAGCATATACTCTTTATTATAAACTCACCATTCATAGAAGGTTGCAATGCTTGAGCAATATCCTCACCTTCTCCATAACTTCATTTCACAGTTGCATCACTTGTTTTATTAGCATTGAAAAAAAAAAACACCTTCAAACGTCAGTCCTTTATTTTAGATCACTGTTTCCATGGCTTCTTTGAATCGATTCTTTTGATACTGACACATTTTATTTCCATGTCAAACTTGGAAGAATGTTTTGAACTAATGTGTGTAAATGAAAAAAAAAGCTGTTTTCTATTTTTTTAAATATGCAAACACATATTTGATGCTCTTTGCCTCCCCCCCCAACTTTTTCTTTGCAGAACGTGAGAGTTGAACCCATATCCTTGCATATACTTTGTGGTGATCTACCACTGGGTTGTACCCCCAGCCCATTTTTTATTTTTCATCTTGAGACAGGGTCTTGTTAAGTTATGTGGGCTGCCTCTGGCCTGGAATCTGTAATCCTCTCGTTTCTGCCTTCCTAGTTGCTGCTATTATAGGCATGAGCCCCTACACCCAACTTTTCCTCCTTTTTGGTTGCATTACGGGGATCAAAATGGATAGGAAATGTATCTATATCTCTCTGTATAGGTATACCTGCATCTGTATCAGTGTGGCATCCAATCCTGTCAGATCTTGGAGGTTAAGTAGGGTTGGAACTGGTTAGTCCATGGATGGGAAACTGCCTGGGAAGACCAGGTGCTGTAGGCTTGGGAGAAGAACCTGGCAACCCACTCCCAAAAAACAGCCATTGAAAACCCTATGAATAGCAGAGAAGCACTGACAATAGTGTTTTGTCTTTTGCACATAGGGTTGCTATGAGTCGGACACCAACTCAATGGCACCTAACAACAACAACATATGTAGACACACTTTTTATACCTGTGCCTTTCAAAGGTATATATGTATAACCGTGTGTGTGTGTGTGTATGTGTGTGTGTGTGTGTGTGTGTGTCTGTGTCTGTGTGTCTGTGTGTGTAGTTGCTTTCTTCTTAACTCTATTATGAAGAAAAATATAGTTTAAGATGATCATCAGTGACTACTGACCCTCACCCTCTGTGATGGGAAGAGAATGAGGAATGGTGGGGTGTATGGCAGTATGAAAAACTGCTCAGCTCCACTGAACTCATCCTTTGCTGAAATGTGATTCCACTTCAGAGCTTCTAAATTTCTAAAATGTAAAAAAGGTATATATGTACATATTAAAAAGTAGGTGTATTTTAAAGGTATGAATTTTTGTGGCTAGAGCATGGTGGAATAGCCCACTGCTAGATCAAGGAACAGAACAGTATCAGGACCCATGGGGCCTCCTCACTTTCCCTTCTAGTTGAGATCTTTCACTTTTTATTTATTTATTTATTTTTTAGGGAAAAAGTATATAGATTCATATTGGAACTGTTCAACTTCTGAACTTTGACAAGGAATTCAAAATATAAAGCAAACAATGACAAAGCACCACCACCACCACCACCACCACAGCCATGGCCCAATCGCGTCACATGCCTGGCTAGAGTCAGCCCAGAGGACTGCAGTTGAAGCCTTTGGTGTGCATGCTGTTCTCAGTGTCTGGCACCTCACACCATACTTCTCCATATCCAGGACTGGGCAAGCCAGGTTCATATTTAATGATCCTAGCCATGGCTGCGCCTGCAGCTTTACCAGTGTGGCATCTGATCCCATCAGATCTCAGAAGGTAACCTGGGTGGGGCCTGTTAGCACTTGGATGGGAGACTGCCTGGGAATACTAGGTGCTGTAGGCTTGGGAGAAGGACCCGACAACCCATTCCCAAAAAACAATCAGCCATTGAAAAGTCTATGAATAGCAGTGAAGCAGAGAAACACTGACAAGTGTTTCCTATGAGTTGGATACCCACTTAATGGCACCTAACAACAACAGTGGAGAAGGACATGGGAATCCACTCCCAAGGCAATCCCAAGACATTCAGCTATTGAAAACCCTATGAGGGTCGCTATGAGTAGGAGATGACTCGACAGCACCTAACAACAACAAGCTATGGCTGACCGATGCCTTTCTCTGGGATTTTGGAAGCAGGGCACTGGAACACTCTTCAGTAAGGTGATGGTACCGAAGGTGGCTGCGCAGGTCCTATTCTAGCACATCAGTGGAGGAGCAGAGAATGCTGGTGCCTAGAAGGACAAATGGAGCAGATGTGCAGAGAGACCAGACAGAGCTAACACATGATAAGGAAGTAAGAGGAGCTGCCTTGGCTCTCTGATAGCTTTCCAATGTCCAGTTCTTAGTTCTAGTCCCTCTCAGGCCAGTATACTGTAGGAACTAAGAAGCTCATTAGGCCAACAGACTTCCTAAGTGTTCAGGAGGTGCCATCAGAGGAGTTTAACCACAGCAAATGGTGCTGTTGAATGCCAATGGCTGGCTGTCAATTGGCCAGGGTCTGCATGTGAGCGGTCTGTCTACATGGAACCAGCCCTTAATCTGGCCAGCTGGAGTAAGGGTGGGGGGCAAGCAGAAGATGGGAGTCCATCAGGTGTGTTCATAAGAGGATTCTGGTGTAAGAAATGGTAGAGATTAGATTATTATTCCCAATTCTTCACCCACTCCCTGTAATAGAATTATATGTCCATGCCTTTGCCACGTGACTTTGTACACACCCTAGTAGAACAGCTGAAGGACAAATTCTCATCTTTTAAACCCTGTGCTTGGCCAGTTGGTTTGCTTTGGTCAATGGAATATGGATGGACTTGACAATTGGCCAGTTCTTTTTTGAGGCCTTAAGATTTGTAGAAAGTATCCACTGGTCCTTTCTTGGGCTTCTTCTATCATTATGATAATGAGAGGAACCTGTCTTGGGTAGCTACTGGTCCCAGAAGAGAAATATATGGAGCTGACCTGTTACCTGACCCACTGCTTGCACCAGAGTTCCTCAACCCAGGCCACAGACTGTGACTGTGAAAAATAAATGTTTATTTTCATAAGCCATCAAGGTTTTGGGTTTGTTTATTCCATAGTATCATCATAGCAATAGCTGCCTAATACAGAAGAGCCTAATTGTACCAGAAAGAGCCCAGCCTAGGGAGGGGAGAGCTCAGATCCAGAGGTAATCTGAGCAACAATGTGGGTTCTTAGAGGTCATTCCAGGGAGCAACAGATCTGTGAGGACTGGAAGAGGGAAATGAGAGTGGTCTGGGGGAAATACCTGTCACCTCATTGATTATCTTGCTCGAAGGAAAATCATAGGGGACACAGGAGCCAAGCTGTTGTAACGGAGCTGGTGACATTCTAAGATGTTGTGTCTGCTTAGACTTTATACCCTTCCCAGCTTGGTCAGCACTGACCCAGGAGCTGTGGGCACTGGTGGATCTGGCTGTGAGGATTCTGGGAAAGGAACAGCAGGAAAAATAAGATGGAAAAGGAATCTACCCAAACCTCAGCTCCCAAATGCTCTCATGTCTCATCTGTGTGTGTGTGTGTGTGTGTGTGTGTGTGTGTGTGTGTGTGTGTGTGTGTGTGTATGTGTGTGTGATAGCTCATCTTTTACAAATCTACTGGTTGCTGTCTACCTGCTTGCTATTTTTGCTAACAGCTTGACCTGAGCTAGATTTGAGGCTGCATGGCCCATACCTTTTCTGACAATTTTACTTGTCTTCTGCAAATTCATAGCCTCCAAGGAAGCCTATGGAACCATAGACCCACAGGACAACTAGAGTAGGGTACAATGTGGTGGCTGGTGGCTTGTATTGCTACAGTGGGGGATGCTGGGCAGCAGCACAGACAGAGGGTGTTTCTGATTTTCTTTCTTGAAATTCCTTTTCTCAGGGGTTTCCAGGCTCAGGAAGCTCTTGTCATCTCCTCATTGAGGCAGATGAGGATGAGAGTTCTGTTGGGAGGCATTTCCACTTAATCAAGGCCAGTCATACCCATGCTGTAGGATTAGACAGAGATCTGCAGATCTGCACAGTTGCTCGGGCAGCCTGTTTTCTGTCTTCACTACCTTGTTATCTGGCCCTGCTCTGAATTCCTGTAGCTTTTCCAGGACTTAAACAACGAGATTAACAGCTATCATTTTTTGAATGCCTACCATATGCTAGGCTCTCTAGTGGATCTTTTACAAATATTATAAATAATAATAACAGCAAAGATAACTAATATTTATTGAGCATTTACTATGAGCCAGGCAGTGTGCCAAGCCTGTACATGTATTAACTCATTGAGAATACTCAACATTGAGGCAACCATGGCCTCATTCTTTTTACATATAAGTACTAAATGGTGGAGCTAGGATTTGAATGTAGGTTGGTATGACTCCAGGGCCTTTGCTCATTTTGTTTGTGATGCACTCTTGTGTAGTCTTACTCTCTTGCCATGCTAGGGTGCTTCCAGTTATCTGAGATAGGCTGAGTAGGTGCAAAGGGCTGGGACATGGAATTAGACCGGGAGGATGAGCACAGTGTAGCGACCATCACCACAGAAGTCCAAGAAGTCGGTCACAACAGGGGCAGGGATAAGACCCAACAGGGAGCATGGTAGGCACTAAAAGGTAAGGTGAGCAGAGAAATGGATAACCCAGCAGCTGTCAAATGTCCTGGCAGGCACTGGGGCTGGGCAGGAGTCCAGGGAAAGGACACCGGATCCTGGAGTAAATAGATGTAGCCAGAGCACAGCTTGTCATTCTGGCTCTGCCCTTTACTAACCTCTGGGAAATCTGTCTACCTCCTGTGAGCTTCAGTTTTTTTTCTGTAAAATGGGAATGATAATATTACCTCCTTCCTAGGGTGGAAATGCCTACAGCCATACCACTCTGGTGTCTGATACCATCAGATCTTGGAAGCTAAGCAGGGTCAGGCCTGGTTAGTATTTGTATGGGAGACAGTTGGGAACACCAGGTGCTGTAGGTTTGGGAGAAGGACCTGACAACCCACTCCCAAAAAACAGTCAGCCATTGAAAACCCTATGAATACCAGAGAAGTACTAACAATACTGTTTCCCCTATTGTATATAGTGTTGCTATGAGTTGGACACCAGCTTTACTGCACCTAACAACAACAGGGTGGAAATGATAATGTACATGAAGCACTGGCAGGTACTGAGGAAGTACTCCATGTATGGATTGCTGCATTTCCAAGATAGTAGCTCAGGCACAGGGACAAGGTAGCATTCAAGTTACTGTCACTGAAAGCCAAATAAAGTGTCTGATTAGCAACACCCTGAAATTCCTTTGGGCTGAGAGCAGTGCTTGTTTTAGAGACTGGAGGGGATTAAGTCACCTCAGTCCCATACAGACCAGGACGGCTAAACTGGGGTGGACAGACAGGCATTGCTCTTTCCATAGATGGGGTATAGAATCCCTCTTTAGGCATTCAGAAGGCTTTGACTTCCAATCTGGGGCCCTTTCAATGCTAAGGTGTTGCTGGTAAATAAGTACCTGAAAAAAAGATCTCCAACCCATTGATGGTATTTGCACTGTCATGGTTTTGAAACCCTTTTGAAAATTCTTTGACACTTTTCCCATTAAAAGGTAGCATTGAGTTACTCTCCCCTTGAACATGGATGAACCTTGAGAACTTGATATTCATGAAGAGAATATGGTGTAAGTGATGCTCTATGTCTCTGAAGCCTGGTTGGCAAAGGTGAGACAGCTTGTGCCTGGCACTGTCTCTCAGGATGCTTGCCTTTGGACCGGTCACTATATTAGGAGGAAGCTCAGGCTACACTGAGAGGTGACAGGATGTTTTGGCTTAACAGCCCCAGCTATACTCCCCACCGACAGCCAGTGTCAATAGCCAGATGAACTAGGAAGACCTCAGGTGATTTGGTCTAGCTGTCAAGCTGTTCCACCTGTCACCAGGTGGAGGAGGGATGAGCTGTTCCCGACAAGCCCTGTCTAAATTGCTGATGCATGAGCAAAATAAATGCTGTTTTTAGTCATGAGGTTGTGGGGTGGTTTGTTACACAGCAGTGAATAAATAGAACATGCACATGCATCACAGAACACAGAAGACACTTCTAAAAGGTTTTATTCTGCAATCACAGGCCTGGCTCTCAAATTTTAGCTCTGCTGGCAAATTTCACAATCTCTTGAGAATGTTTTGTCCTGTGTAAGATGGTGAAAATAACCATATGAATTTTACAGGTGTTATATTAGTTTGCTAGGTCTGCCATAATAAAATACCACAGACGAAGTGGCTCAAACAACAGAAAATTGTTTATTCTGGAGGCTAGAAGTCTAAAATCAAGAGGTTAGCAAGGTTGATTGTTTTCTGAGCCATTTTCCTTGGCTCCTAGACTGCCACATTTTCTCTGTGACCTCACACGGCCCTTCCTCTGTGTCTATGCCCATCTGTATCCACATTTCCTCATCTTACAAGGACCAATCACATTGTTTTAGAGCCTACCTTAATCAATCAGAACATCATTTTTACTTAAACCTTTCTTTAAAGGCCCTGTCTCCAAATCGTCACATTTCCTAGGTATTAGGGGTTTAGGGCTTTAGCATGAATTTGAGAGATGGGGGACACAATGAGAAGTAAAATAGTTGTAAGCATTAAATGAGGTAAAATAAATACAAAGAATAAGTTAGTGGTAGACTCAGGGTGTTTAATAAATAATGGGCATAATTATTATTAAGAATCTTACATTCGCATGAATACACCTGACACACGAAAACAGGGTATCTTCACCACGTATGCCCCAGGGGCAATCAGATCTTCTTCTCATTTGGATGATTAAAAAAAGACCAGCTCTCTACTAATCACACTGTGACCCTCCAGCCCGGAGCCTGCCCCTCAGCTTCCTGATGGTAGCAAGAGAAGTGCTGAGGAGTCCTCTCTGAATGGAGGGAGCAGCTTTATTTCCTGGCCCTCCAGAGACAGCTGCTACCTTTGGGGACCCCTAGAGGGGCTCTTGGCTTAAGCCTGGAAGAAGATCCCAGAGGAATCCAGGTAAGGAGAGCCCTGCTATCGTGTAAAAACCAGAAGTTGTGGTCTGGAATTGCCTGTGTATTCCAAGACTGACCCTTGGAGCCGTTCCCACTGGAGGCAATTTGGAAAAGGTATTTTAGAGAGAAAGTCCCAATTCAGAAAAACCTTTCTGCCAAGTCCTTTGTTTTCCTAATGTTGCCGCAGTGTCTGGAGCTGAATTTTTAAAATGGCATTTTCCTGGAAAGGATTTTTTGGTCTTTTTTGGAAATGTCTCTTGTAAAACAAGATCACCAGTAGGCTGTTGGGTCTGCTCTCCCCTGGGCGAGCTTGGGAAATGGCGGGGCGGGGGAGGGGCACGCGGGAGGGAAAAGGAACAAAACACAGAGTAGGAGGGAAAGCGTGCTGTGCCAAGGGGCCAACATTCCTGGGCTGGAAATAGGCTCAGGGCTCAGATTCATTCCAGTGGGCAGGCATCATGGCGGGGGTGGGGTGGGGGCTGTGGGAATGTCCCCTGAGAAGCCGTTGGCGGCAGCGTTCAGTCTCCATCCATCATGAAAATGGACCTGTCCCTGGGCCTGCCGTTTCCTTCACTCCAAGGTTTTGCGAAGGTGAGCAGGCAAAAATGATACACCAGGGGCCGTGGCTCCTCCATTGGCTCAGATTTCCTTCCTGAAGAGAGGGACGGTAGGCAGCATTGATTCTAGAGGCTCCGAGAAGGTTGAGTTGTCTGCATGGGACTGGAGAGTCCTCCAGTACAGAGACCCTGTCTGCCCTCCTTCTAGGGCTCCCTGGGCTGGGGACTTCATCCCTTCCTCCTCTCTTTCCCAGAACCCAGTGTATGGGAGGGGGCTGGTGGACGGGGCCAACCGGCCCCATGGACCTCTCATGCCTCTCCACCCTCGTAAAGCCACACAGACAAGATGTCCTGCCGAAAGTCCTGCCACCCGCTGCCCAGTTGTTGCTCCCTCCCGGCCGAGGGCCAGCAGGACGGCGACTGTGGCCAAGTGGAATTTCTGTGGCAGGAAGGCTCTTGAAAGCTCTTTGAGGAGTTGGCTTCCGTTCTCTGGGCTTCTCTGTTACTCTTCTGTCTGTTCCTCATCCTGCCCTGGCCTCTCCCTCCTGGCCTCAGGTCTCCTGGGTTTGTGGTGACCCTGGGCCTCAGAATGGGGTAAGGGCTCCAAGCAGAGGAAGGGTATCCAACTCCAAGGCACTCTAGAGGTGCCATTTTTCATGTTTTGGCCTGAAGTTAATTAACACATATAATGGGCATCTACTGAATGCTTGTTATGTGCCAGGCTCTGCTGTAGGCACTGGAAATACAAGGGTGAATAAAACACATGTGATTCCTACCTTCGTGGGGCTAAGTGTCTGACATTCTGATGGCTGGGCAACAGTCATAGAGGCGTCATATAAATTCTGCTTTGAAACCTTCCTGGTTTTGGCACGTTCCCTCTTCCTTAAGGCAGCCCCTATCAATTCTGGACAGCTCTGGAAGTCAAAGATGTTTCTCTGTTGATTCAGTCAAAGCCCCCCTCCTGCAGCTTCCACTCATCTGCCTCAGCCCCACTTTAGACCTACCCAGGATGTTTGCCCTGCTTCCCCTGACAGTCTCTCACGACAATGGTGGATTTGCCAATTTTCTCCTTCTTCGGTTTTATTTTAGGTTATGTTGTTAGGGATATCCAAGTTTCCTTGCAGAATTCTTTTTATCATTTTGTAATTATTTCCTCTATTGTTTTCTGACTTTTATTATTGCTTTGTTACTTGCTCTTTTGGGTGGTTACTTGGTGTATTCCGCCCCCCCATATCATTACTTGTAATCTTTTGTGTTGTTGTATATACTTTTTTATGTACTTATTTATTTTTGCAGTACTTGGGGAGTTTGAACTCAGGGCTTCACAAACACTTTGTAAATTCTCCCTAGCCCAATTTAAGTTTTTTTAATTTTTTAATTTTGAGACAGAGTCTCACTGAATTACACAGGCTACCTCTGGCCTTGAACTACAATCCTCTTGCCTCAGCCTCCTGAGTCTCACTGTAGGCATGTGCCATCCTGTCCAGCTTGCATTGTTATATTTAAGTGAGTCTACTAGGAAAAAGCCTGCAGTTGTACCACTGTGGCTGCAATCCTGTCAAATCTCAGAAGCTAAGCCAGGTCAGGCCTGGTTAGTACTTGGGTGGGAGACTGCCTGGGAACACCAGGTGTGGTAGGCTTGAAAGAAGGACCTGGCAACCCATTCCCCAAAACAATCAGCCATTGAAAACCCTATGAATAGCAAAGAAACACTAACAATACTGTTTCACCTGTTATACATAGAGTCACTATGAGTTGGACACTGACTTGACGGCACCTAACAACAGCTAGGAAAAACAAAGCTAAATTTCATATTTGATCTTAGCATTTCTTTTAACAGATATTTTTAACCCTTTACATTTATATTTATTATTGGGATACAGTTATAACTGGTATATGTTAATATCTTAATATTTTTATTTTAGTCTCTTAGTTTCTTTGCTTCTTTCTTGCTTTTTATTATATTGACTGAGTTTATTTTATCCATCCCAGAAAAAGTGCAACCAGAGTGCTCCTTGGAGGCAAGGATGGCTATTGTTGTTGTTGTTAGGTGCCGTTGAGTCGGTATCCGACTCATAGCGACCCTCATAGGGTTTTCAATGCTGACTGTTTCGGGATTGCCTTGGGAGTGGATTGCCAGGCCCTTCTCCCATTTTTGCGGTGCTGGGAATTGAACTTGGGACCTGAGAGACTGCAGCACAGCGCTCTACTAACTGAGCTAAATCCTAGCCCCAGCTAGATCGTGTCTTATGTATTCTGGACATATAGTCAGGAGGGACCAATCCCTGGAGAAAGACGTAATGTTTGCCAGAATGATGGATCTATGAAAAAAAGGAAGACTCTCAACTAGACAGATTGACACAATGGCTTCAACAGTGGGTTTAAACATAAAAAAAGATTGTGTGCCTGGCACAGTGTTGGAAAGTGTTTCATTTTGTTGTACATAGGGTCGCTATGAGTCAGACCGAATTTGACAACACCTAACAACAATAACAGCAACTCAACCCAGGGACTCATAAATGCTAAGCATATACTTTGTTACTGAGCTACACCCCCTTATCTTCTGTACAATATCTTTTAACTGTATCTTTTATTTCTAGAAGCTCTAGTTCTTTTTCAAATGAACTATTTTTAAAACAGCATTCTATTTGTTCTTAAGGTTTTTATTTCTTCTTTCATTTATTTCATATTTAAAAACATATTATGGCTTCTTTCAGATTGTTGTTTTATTTTATATTCTTGAGGTGATAATTCTCTTGTCTCGTAGTCTTTCTTTTCATGTGCTGTTTCCTCATGTGGTTTATAATTTTTATTGAGTTCCTCTTCAGTTGTGTTTCCCACTTGGAATAGGGAGTATTCCCTTTAGAGACATTTTCCATGTGCTCCAGAGGGACAGTTAGTATCTCATTATGTAGTTCAGCCTGACCTTGAATTCAGTATCCTCCTGCCTCAGTCTCTTGCATGCTGGGAGAGTAGCCATGTGCCATAATGCCTGGATCAGGGGCCAATGTTTATATTAACTCTTTGGCTTTTTTATTCAAATAGCAGGTATGATGATTAATTTTATGTGTTAACTTGGCTAGTTTATAGTTTTTTGGTCCAACACCTGTCTAGATGTTGTTGCAAAGGTGTTTTTAAAGATATTAAGATTTAAATTAGTAACTTTGAATAAAGTAGGTTACTATTCATAATGTGGGTAGGGCTCATCTGATCAGTTGAAGGCCTTCAGAGAAAACAAAGGAATCCTTTTTCCAGACTGCGTTTGAACTTGAACTATAACATCAACATTTCCTCGGGTCTCCAGCTTGCTGGTCTATCCTGAAGAATTTGAACTAATTATCCTCCGAAATTGCTTGAGGTAATCTCTTAAAATCTTCCCCTCTTCCCCCTCACATCCTATCAGTTCTATTTCTCTCCAGTACCCAGATTAATACATGAGGTAAGCAGCATAAATTTATAGGACATACTTAGACTTGGTGCTGATTTTTGACTTTTACATGGGTACCAACACTCTAGCTTCTAGACATTAAGACTTACACTTTTGTAAATATCTTTGTGGACAATCAAGGCATCAGCTGAAGTTTTCTACTCTAGCAAGAAGTTCTTTCTTTTTATTTCTTGCTCCTAGAGATATTACTTTATTTTAATGAGCTCAACTATCTCTGCAAAAACATTTTCCCCTACACATTACCAACAAATGGATGAGTTTGTGGAGGGAGCTGAAGTTCGCATTAGCTCAGTGTGCATTGTGGCTGGAACTTGAAGCTGAGGAGCCCTTCACGTTGTTGAAGATAGCTCTTAGGTCCCTCCTTATGTCTTCTCCATCCAATTGTCCCTCACACAGTGAGGGCTCTCATCCTGATTGTACCTCTCTCTGGCCATCCCAGTTTGTTGATATCCTTCTTAAAGAGTAGGACTCTGCCATGGCTGAGTTCTCAGCTGTGGCCACCCTAAGAGGTCAGAGGTCATTGTTACTCTATGGTCTGAGCACCTCACTCCTCTCCAGAGATCTCTAGAGGTTCCAGGGACCCATTGGGCTAACACATCACCATATTGTCAGCGAATGAGCTTTGAAAAACCTCTAGGGGGTGGGGAAAAAAAAGAATTTTCAATAGAGGGTGGGAGGTTGTCAAAGGGTCAATAGGACTTGGGGGGATTCAGGCAAATGAGATGTGGCCCTGCTGGTGCAGCCCTGTTTCAGGACCATGATTTGAGGACAGAAAGCTGTAGGAGCCTGCCCCAGAGCTTTCTTAGCTAAATTAGCTACTAATTGCATTAGGTCTACTTTTTTTGTCAGGTTTCAAATTTTCTTTTTCCCAGACTGTTGTGCAGCACCTTAAATCACTGATGGGAAACCTTGGTGTGTTCTGTTTGGTGTGTTCTGTTGTGATAAGCTTGGATTTTATAACTCCAGGTCTTTTGTAGAAAGCTGAGAGTAGGGCCCTGTAGTCTGATGGAGATAGTTGCTAAGGGATCAATCCTGTCCTATAGATCAGTAGTCATATCAGTTATCACCTCCAAAGCAGAGGGACAGGGAGAGATCAGGTAGGAAAAAACCGGTCATGTGACCTTCACTAAATCCCTTAGCCTCTCTGAGTTTTGATTTCTTTATCTGTAGATAGGAAATGTTTGACTTTGACTCCCCTGCCTCAAGTGATCTGAGCTCTGATTCCTCTGACTGAAAAAAAAATACTGGAGTGTAAGGTCATCCTGCTGGGACTACACTGCATATCTTATCTTGCAGCTATAGGTTCTAGAATGGTAGTTTTTAATTCTTAAAGCAATAATAGTAGAAACTTTTATGTGGCACTCATAATGGGTGTGACATAGTTGGAAGCACTTTTTAAGCCTATCTCACTTAATCCTCACAATATCCTTCTAAGCTTGAGGTACAGTTATCATCTTCATGTTGGAGGTAAGAAAAAAAAAAAAAGACAGAGAAGTTAAGTACCTTGCCCAAGGTTACACAAGTAGAATACACCATGGCTGGGATTTAAATATAGGCTGTCTGACTCCAGAGTTAGTTCTGTTAGCTCACAGACTTGAGAATTAAGAGGCAGTGAGCCTGGGGAGTTCAGAAACATCAAGAAGATAAGTTTCAACACCCTCGAGAAAAGGACTAAAGGGCAAAGAGCATGAAGTGGGGAGTTTACTTGCTCTTGATGAGAAAGTTTCTCAAGAAAGTATGCAGTGAGCTGAGATCTGGGGGTAATAGGCCTTAGCTAGATGATGTGGGAGAGAAGAGGCTGGTGGGCAGAGGGATTTGAATTTGTAGAGGGAATGCAATACAGTGACAACTGGAGTGTATCTATGCACTTGGAGTTCAGAGAATGAGTGAGAGTGGGCACAATAAGGCTGGGCTGGTGGGCAGGCACCTGCCTCTGCAGGCTTTGTATCTGTCTGTCTCAGGATTTCTCAACCTTAGCACTACATTTAGGGCTGAATAAATCTTTGTGACAGGGACTGTCTTATTCCTTGCAGGACAGCTAGCAGCATCTCTGCCCTGCGTTGTGACAACCACAAACATCTCCAGACATTGCCGAATGTCTTGGGGTGGAGTTGAGGGAAGGAGATTGTCCCTATTTTGCTCAGGGACACAGTCCGTGAACAAAATATTTCAGTCTCTTGGTATCTATTCTCTCTCATTGTGTAGCACATGGACCCTGAGTCATGGGGTCACTTTCCAGACATGAGTTCTGACTCAGGTCACCTTTGGCCAGGCCATCACGATGCCTGACCAGGTAGGTACAGCCTCCTGGGGCCCTTCATTGGCAGCTGCCATGGTCAAGTACAGATATCAGAGTGGACAACCTGAAATCCACATATTGGACTAGAAAATGAATGCCAGAGAATCATATCAGATTCAGAGCAAAAACAAAGGTTTTCTTCTCAGCCAGGGGCTCTAATGTTTCAGCCCAACATGGTATTTCCCAACTTGCTAATGTCCTTTTTCTCCTAAAACTAACGTCATTGCACAGCACTTAACAAAGCAGGCCTTTTACACAGAAAATGACCTTAAATCAAAAAGAGTAGAAACAAGATACTTGGCATTAATAGTAATAATAACCAGACTTCTGTGAAAGACTAAAATATTGCTCTCTTAGTCACTGATTGTTATGGGAATTTGTACTTTTCAAACTCAATATCAAGCCTTTCTGGAACTTTTTGTCAAGTGTTTTCTGCTGCTGCCAAGTAGCCCAGGGAAGAGAAAAAGGAATTGTTTTATCTAGGAACAGCAAGAAAATGAAGTTCTAGGTGGTATTCTTGTCTGTGTCGTCGTCGTCGTCGTCGTCGTCGTCGTCGTCGTCGTCGTCGTCTTCTTCTTCTTCTTCTTCTTCTTCTTCTTCTTCTTCTTCTTCTTCTTCTTCTTCTTCTTCTTTTTAATGGTATGGAGATGTTGCAAATGCTATAATTTTGACCTATTGAGGAATCTTTGAAGGATGACTTATCTGGGGCCCTTTGCCTTTCTGTTGAGAAATTCTCAGATTTCCTTTTCCCTCAATCTGCAGGTCTTCCAAAGGAGGGCACAATTTGACTAAAAAATTATAGGGCCAGAAGATGGTCCACAGAGCTAACTGTGCATTAGCATTTTTCACAGTTCTTGGTCAATTGTCTGAATTTCCTACACCCTCTAGTCTACTATGGCCCATGACCTTTTATAGAGCTCCCAGTGCTGCCTAGTGGTCACCCCTAAAAGAGAGAGGGAGAGAGGGGGTGGGGAGAGAGAGAGAGAGAGAGAGAGAGAGAGAGAGAGAGGGACTGTACTGTGAAAGCCACCTTGTATCCTAGTGTAGAGATCATTTGTGGCTGACTGTGGCTCTGGGCAAGGATCCAGAGCCCTTGTCTCAGGCCATATCTAACATCTAAGTATGCATCTCTCCTATTGAATGATTATTCCTGTTTTACCTCATAAAAGGATGTAGAAGGTCAACTTAAAATTAGAGTTGAACCAAAGGCAAAAAGCCTAAGGTGTCAACAACAACAGCTACAGTATAGTGAATATTTATTGAGTTATAAATTTATTTCTTTAACATGCATACCGAACACCTAACATGGGGCTGACTTGGTATTTAATTATAACTTCCTCTAAGAGGTAAGTATCATTATTATACTCATTTTATAGATACGAAAACTGGGGCCTAGAGAAATTAAATTATTCCCTGAAAGTCACATAATTTCTGAATTATAGGTCCAAAGCATTCAAAACCCAAGCATTCCTTGTGCTCTCTACTTTTTTGATACCTCTCTTGACTCTTTCAAAGACTATGGAGAAGTCTGGAAGGGGTTTTTGCTGTACTCAGAGAGTTCTATCTTTGGGGCATATAGAAGTCTTGTCTTGAGAAGACTAAATCTTAAGTAGTTCTGAAGAAGTTGATCTCATGTGTGTAGCTTTTGGGCTGTGCTGGGATGGGCACATTTTCTGCTATTTAAACTATATTAATATTCAAAGGATGCTTTATAGCTATAACAGTTTCACTGATCAAGTTTATTGTCATCTTTATGAGTGCTATTTACAATGACAACATGAACTCTTTTCCTTTGGTATCAGGATGAACTAAGACAATGCCTCTGGGCTTCCATTTCCTTGTCAACAAGGGAGTTGGGTGGCTCGATCTCTAGACTTTTTGCATTTCTGCTAGGATGTGTGCACACACACATACCTGTGATGCCCACTTAAAGGCCTGGCATCCCCTCCATGAGGCACCCATGGAGGCCCTCCATGGCTCCCAGTGTATGGACCTCTGTTTCCAAGTGGCCAGTCATGATGCTGGAGGATTTGCAACTACAGACATCTAAGCAACTGCCCTCCTTGTCTGGGTGGATGCTGTTTACACAGTCTCCAACCCTTAGACTCCTAGAACCTGTAACCAGTGAAGACTATACACTAAACCAGCTTGTTTGCTCCCAGGGAGCTCCTGCCTTCCCCAGGAAGAGCATTTGAATCAGGTTTTCCACACTAAAGGCTGAGAAAGGAGCTAAATCTAATCCTTATCTTTCTGACCACTGCTGAAATGAGCCTTATCAAGAGGACCTGCTACTGGAATTACCGTTGCAGAACAGGAGTCTCCCTAGGACACACTTGCCATGGAAAAGGCACAAGGGATGAAGGATATGAATCCCAGAGTGAAGGGAAGCTGGAAGGGTTAAGACCTAGTAGTCCCAGGAGTTTCCCGGTCCCAAAAAGGTACCTCCTTTAATGGCTTGTCAGAACTGATCCCACACACAGGTAAAGATGGATGTTCACACATATGAGACAAAACACTGCCATAGAAAGAACCAAGCAGGTAGTGGGAAGTCAGATAAATTACTATCCCAGCAATATGGACACACAGTTGGAAAAATAGGAGAGAAAAAAAATAGAAAGATCTAACATTGATATGTCAAAATTATGGCATCCCAATTGGGAAGAGTGTTATTGGGTGGTGTAAAGTGAGGTTTAATTAGCAAAATACACTCTGTGGGACAAATATGGTCCATTGGCCTGAATCTAAAACTACAGTTTATTGGAGCATCTATCCATTCATTTGTGTATTTCCTGTGTCTGCTTTTGCACTGCCATGCCAGTGTTGAGGCATTGGGACAGGGACCATATGCTGTATAAAGCCTGAAGTATTTACCATCTGGCTCTTTGGGTAAAGTTTGCTGACCCCTGATTCAGAGGAAAGAATATATTGTTCCAAGTCCTGGATCCATAGGTTTGGATCCATATTTGCTTTTATAATCTACATTTCAAAGTCTTAAATTCTCATCTGTGAAATGGGGACTATGTTACCTGTGCCAGCTAACCACTTAGCTCATTGAGGAATTATGTTGCTGAATAAAATAATAAGTGTGAAAATGTACATTAAGCAGTAAGGAGTTATACAAAGGCTAAGTGTTATTTGGATTCCTTTATAAGTATTTGGTAAAAGAGAGGAAACAAAGAAAGTTGTTTTCTCCTCAGCAAAGTTTGAGAGGAAATAAATAGTACATGATTGTGAAAGGGTCCATGTGCCCTTTTATTTGTGTCAGCTAATATATAGTTTTGAGACAAGTTAAGCTGAGTTATTAAAATTAAAGGGAAAGAAATAACAGCCCCAGCCATCTTGAGAAGGGCTTGAAGGCCTTTGTAAGTGTGGGGTCCAGCAGTGTGTTGGGGAAGTCAGCAGGATGTAGGCATAGGTCTGAGGGAAAGCCTCTCTACCCAGGAGCTGTAGAATGGAGATGAGAGAAGAAAAAGGTGGAAGGGCAAACCCAGGAAATACTACATGGGATGTATTTATGTAAACAATTATTATTCATTGTTTATCTGAAATGCAAATTAGCTGGGCATCCTGCATTTTTCTTTCCTAAATTTGGCAACCCTCCCCAAACCCCAAATGGGTTTGCTAGGGTGGCCAATCATAGGGCTCTGCCCTGTGATCACAGGGTTTGTCCAGATTCTATGTTCTGAAGCGGAATCTTAAGCAGAGACAAATTAGACCAGAAGTTGGTTGGAGCTGATCATCCCATGGCAGTGTTCTAGAAAGATCTTCAGAGCTTCCCTATTTTGTCCTTTCTAATGCCTGAGGATCAGCCTTTCTTTGAATTCTGCGACTGTATCTTTCCTTTCCAATAGATCCCTTTCAGTTCCTTAAACTAGTCTGAGTCGGTTTCTATTGCTTGTGGTCGAAGAACTCCCACCTATATATATGCACACACCTGAAACATTGTCTAATAAGATGTTGTGAGGATGGGTACAGAGATAGAGGCAGGACAAGATGAACTAGGGAAGGAGTTTTTGAATGAGGACCTGGAAACAGGCAGTAGGGGTGTGTGTGTGTGGAAGAACACTGCAGACCTGAAATCTGGTGAGTTTTTTGCATCTCCTGCAACAAAAACTACAGGGAGCCACTGAAGGCTCTTGAGTAGGAGAAGAACTTGATAACATTGGCATTTGATTAAAAAATTGTTTCTACAGCTGGCTTTGAGTCTTTTGGCAGAGAAGCTGGTTGGGGGGCTGTTCTCATGGTTTAAATGATAGGCCAGGGGTCAGGACTTGGGTAAGGGTGAGGCAGGAGAAAGGAGGAGAAGAGAAAAATGGTGACAATCAGCTCTGAGGAGACTCTTGGATTTAGTGACTTTCTGGTCCCGGGCAATGTCCAAGAAGGAGAAGAGGAAAGCTCCAAATGGGTCAAGAGCAGCAGTAACTCAGCCTGGGGGACTAGCATGATTGGGTTTCCCAGGCCCTAGGGCTGTGGGGCAGGCCCAGGAGGCGGTAGCGGGGAAAGGAGCAGCCCATTATTGCAGCTGGCTCAGCTTCTCCACCCCAGGGGAGGGATGTGGTGAGAGTGGAGACTGCAGCAGAAAGTGACAGGGATGATTAAAGGGATGGAAAATCAGGCCCATGAAGAAAGGTTAAAGGGATTGCAGCTATTTGGCCTGCAGAAGAGGGGTGGCATGTAATAGCTCCCTTCAAGTCCATGCAGTGCTGTTAATAGACGCGTGCTAGGCAGCTGCCCTGAATATCTGCAGATCTGGGGAAGACAGCACCCCCAAACTAGCCGGGCACCTCAGTGGGGAGGGAGAAGCAGCTCTGGAGGCAGGCGGAAACATAATTATAAAGGCTCTTTTGTGGTCTCTGAAAGCCCTCCCCCCTCCCCTTTGTTAGTTGCATCTGTCATTATGCTGTGCAAACCACAGCCAGGCCTCTTGACGGCACTGATATCTGCTTTCCTGCACACTTGGAAGGTAATGTGGCTATAAAATTGACAAGTTAGATAAATGCCCACACAAAGGGTACACTGTGTCTAGTTTTGTGGAGCGTTCTGGCTGGTCCCTACCCTGACCTGGATCAATCGTGATATCTCCATTCCTCCCATCGCCTCCTACTTTGTTGGTCTTATCTGGGCTCCTGACTGACACCCCAAGAGTTCACATTTGCTCTGTCTCCCTATCTTATTAGTCATTTTGGCCCCTTGCGAGGTCTTTTATTTCTTCTCAAATCAAATGTTGTTTCATTTCATTCTTATTCTTATTCCTCTTCCTCTTCTTCTTCTTCTTCTTTTAATTTAAAATACTTCTTCCTTTTGGCCAGGCCAAACTCTTGCTGTCTTAGCTAGGCCGCCACAGCACATACCCATGGCAGCAAGACATAGTTGGTCCAGGGAAGGCCCAGAGGCCCTTGGCCTGGACTTCCTCAGATCCCTGCTAATGTAACTAAGGGCATATTCACATGTAACTGAATTTTCCTGATTACCAACTAAGGACATGTCAAGAATATGATCATTGAGGGAAGCAGGTTATGAACCACGCATTCAGACACTTTCACACTCGAGCTGGACAGGGGCTGGGAAGGGGGATGGGAGGAGGAGAGAAAGGTCCAGAGCTAAAGTTTGTTTATTTTAGGTCCTGTCATTAGTGAAGGGAGGTGACAGGGAGCTTCACCTGGTGCTGGCGTAGTCTCCTCAGTTGGTGAGGAGAACTCAGAGGCCAAATTCCCACCAAGAACTTCTTCAGGAAGCAAGGAACTTAGACTTCTTTGTTTGCCTTTATTGACATCGGAGATCATGTCTGCCATTGACAGGCCTGTCTCAGGTGGCCAAAAGGGTCCACGTGGATGGGGTGGGGGGCCAAGGAGAGAAGCAGGCAGAGGCTGGTTGGCCAAGGGTTCTGGGACAAGCTGAGCCCCACCCTAAACAAGAGTAATGCTCTGTCCTCTTCTCCTCATCGCTGTGAGGATGGTCAGAGTGCAGGTCTGGCTTATATCCATGCTGGGACTCTGCAGGGTGCAGAACAAAGACATTGAGCAAGCAGTGGGCCCCAAAATGATTGGGACCATGGTTTCAGAAGCAGCAGACCTGCTCACCATTCTCCAGTTCTTGCTGCCTCTGCATTAAAGGAGGGTGCACATTCTGAGTAACTCAGCAGGCACACCTGCGCCTCACACACTTGGTGTGGAGAGGGCACACGATACACCTAGCTACCAGGATAACAATGTTTTCTCAACATGACTTACTGGATGGAATTAATGGAGCAAAGTAAGGATGGGCCACAGGGAAGGGCGGACTTCTGGGACCTGGGCATTCCTCATTCTATTGCAGCTCTCTATCCCCCTGCTGTAGCTGCCTGCTGCCCCTGACAGTGGCCAGCCTGAGAAGGACCCACTGGTCTGGCCTTTATTTATACTTTTGTTTGTGTTACCTCTCCTGGTGATTGTTCTTCCTTTCTTTCTCCTCCACTTCCTCCTCTCCTCCTCTCCTCCTCCTCACAAGCACAGAGAGCAGCACAGGAGTCCTTGGTTCTGCAGAGGCGTGTCCTCTCTGCGCTCCATTCCACTGGAAAACTCAGAACAATTCCCATTATTCTCGGTTCCCAGACCTTGAATGTGTCAGGCTTCAGGTTCACTTCCTACATCCCTCCCCAGTGCCCAGATCTGCAAGTAATTTAAACTTGTTTTCATAGAGCGCAAAGATGTTCCGCTTGTTTACACTGGAGACAAATTTTCCTCAATTGACGCAATCCTATTGATGAAATAATGACTTTCTTCCTCATTTAAAGGTAATTTCGGCTGGTATCGTGACATGAGCAGGAAAGTGAAAGCCTCTTCTGTCCGGCCTCATGAAGGGCAGTTTGTGAGGGCTGCCTTCCATGGCTTGGAGAGGGGCCTTTGGATTTTTCTCACCTGCTCTGGAACCTCTGCAGGCTGCTGAGGGAGGCTGGTGCCTGGACCCTGAGAGGATGTTGGTTAAATACAGCCAGATCTTGATTAGAAAAATTAAAAAGCAGCATTGAATGTTCAGACTGGGGCAGAGTAGATGCTGCCTTTTTTTTTTTTTTTTTTTTTTTAAATGCAGTTGATTTGCTTTCAAGGTTATCAACATCTAATCAATTAGGACTTGAATTTACATTGTTTTTCAAGGTCACATTACATGGTAGTCTGGACATGCCATTTGAGCCAAGGATTTGAAATCATAGGGACAGGAGGCAGTGAGTGAGGAAGAACAACTGAGAACAGCATGTACAGGAGAGGCACCTTGATGGGGGTGGCCAGAGACGGCTGAGGGCTCTGGGTGAGTCTTAAACTTCCTCTGGGCCTAGTTCCACATTGGTGAAATAGGGAGGGAGGACTGGATGAGATGATTTCCAAGGCATTTTCTCTCTTTGATTCTGTTATACAATGAAATCTGAAGACATTTGTTATTACTTGCTTTGGTTCTGAGTCTTTCTACCATGTATTTTGATAAGGATAAGAGTAGAGGATGACATTTGGGAGGATGGCCCTCTCTTCCATAGCCTTTCAGTGTGGTCAGGACAGTGCACTGTATGGCGGCAATGCCATTGAGAACTAGATAGCCCTATTTGTTCTAGGGGGAAATGTATACTATGCAATGATTTAAAAAAAATTAGTAGGAGCTGAGGGTATGGCTCAGTGGTAAAACACTTTTCTAGCATGCACAGGGCCCTGGGTTTGATTCGAGCACTGCAAAAAAAAATTTCTAAAATAAATAAAATGAAAATGAATTAAAATAACTTACAAAAACATTGTAAATACTTGGGCATATATTTTCAAATGCAAGCAAAAGCAGCATAGATATCACAGCTGGGGAGGGGCTAGCTGCTAATAAGAGAAAATGATGCTGCCTTTTTTTTGTTTTGTTTTTTATTCTATTGTAGGCATGTCTAGGCATTTCTTCATTTTCTTTTTACCAGGGCTTGGCAAACATTTTCTGTAAAGAGCCAGAGAGTAAGTATTTTTAGGCTTTGTAGGTTATAACGTTTCTAGTACAGCATCTATCTTTACTTTAGCAAGAAAGAAGCCACAGGTGACACGGAAATAAGTGTTTCATGTTCATATAATTTTCATGTGTCACAAATACTTTTCTCTTGATATTTTCAATAATTTAAAATGTAAAAACCATTCTTAGCTCATGGGCAGTGAAGCAGATTTGCCCTATGGACCATAGATTGCTGATCTCTGTTCTTTATTAAAACTCTTTAAGGGAGGGACAATTTAATGAGAGTGGGGTGTGGTGGCACACACCTGTAATCCCAGGGACTAGGGAAGAGGCAGAAGGATTGCAAGTTTGAGGCCAGAGGCAGCCTCTGTAACTTAGTGAGACTCTGCCTCAAGGTAAAAAGTTTTAAAAGGGGTTGGAGGTGCAGCTCAGTGGTAAAGTACTTGCAAATTATGTGTGAGGCCATGGGTTCAACCCCCTAGTACCACCAAAGGAAAAACCAAAAACCAAACTAAAACCAAAACCAAACCAAACCAAACTAAAACAACAGATGAGAAAATCAAGAGTTATTGAGATTAAATAATTTTTCTAGGTTTACCAGTTAGAACCAGCAGAGTTAGAATATAACCTAAATGGTCAGTTAGACAGCGTCAACTTTTAACCCTTACTTTTCAAGGATATCCACTGAGCATGGTAGAACATTGGGGACTCTTCTCCCTCTGACTTTGTTGTTGTTAGGTGCCGTCGAGTCTAACTCATACCCACCCTATGTACAGCAGATTGGAACACTTCCTGATTCTGTGCCAGGCACACGATCATCTTACTTATGTGTAAGCCTTTTGTTGCAGACACTTTGTCAATCCATCTGGCAGAGGGTTTTCCTTTTTTTCCATTGACCTGGCACTCTCCCAAACATGATGTCTTTCTCCAGGGATTGGTCCCTCCTGGCTACATGTCCAAAATATGTGTAGCATGGCCGTCCTTGCTTCCAAGGAGCACTCTGATTGCACTTCTTCTAGGACAGACCTGTTGGTTCTCTTGGCAGTCCATGGTATATTCAATAGACTCCAGCAGCATAGTTCAAAAGCATCAATTCTTTTCCTATCTCTCTTGTTCAATGTCCAGCTTTCACAAACGTATGATGTGACTGAAAATACCATGGCATGAGTCAAGTGCACCTTCGTCTTCAATGTGACATCTTTACTTTTCAATACTCTAAATACTCTAAAGAGATCTTTTGCCACAGCTTTTCCCAAAGCAATGCTGTCTTTTGATTTCTTGACTGCTGCCATAGGTGTTGATTATAGACTGGGTCAGTACGCAACTTCACAATAAATGGAGAAAAGATTGAGGTTGTCCAAGATTTTGCTTTGCTTGGCTCTATAGTCAACACCCTCTGACTTTAGATAGTACTTACACAATCATCTTTTAATCGTTATTTTATTTTTCATGGTGGTTCAGATTCGAAGTCTTAGAGCAAGACTGGTCTCTCACCAGGCCAGGAGATCTCTGGCTGCCATAGGAGTTCCATGGAACAATGACTTAAAAGGGGACTGTGCAGGAGGGAGGGGGAGATGGAGAAAATGGAGAGTTGGCTCTGTGAGCAGCCAGGATCCAGAGAAAGGCCTGGCTGCCCCAGTGTGTCTGGGGGGTCCCTTCAGCTGCTTCTTAGGATGGAGAGAGTCGAGGCTGAGGGAAGCAGTGTGAGCCTGCCATGCCTCCACTGTGTGCCACTTGTGGTCTTGAAGATGATGCATCTTGGAAAGTTCCCCAATGCTTCCCTTGGTGCTTATTCATGTTTTACAGATGGACAGGCTTTTTCTCCAGAGCTAAACTGTTGCCTCCTTGGGTTGGTCCTTATCTTCTTCTGTCCTTTCCACGTGGGGTGTAGTCTGGGCACACAGACACAAGAATGCCTTCTGACTCTAGGCCAGGATGCTTTAGGAAGTCTGGGGCTGCCTGCTCAGGAGTGTCAGCCGATGCTGGTGCAGGGGCCTTGGAAGGTGGGAGGCAAGGGTGGAAGAGGCTTTGGAGCCCTATCTGCCCATGAGTGAGCATTTGTTGAGCACCTGTTGTGTGTCCCATCCAAAGCCAGGAACCCCCATATATATTATTTCCTGTGATTCCCACTGGCTTCTGAGAAAAAGCTCTGTTATCTCGTTAGTTAGATGAAGAAACCAAAACTAAGAAGAGCTTTCCATGTTTTGAAGAGCTGCAGCTGGAGGGTGGCAGAGCCAGTCCAGTCTGCTTTCTGCCTTCCATCATGGGCTGGACACGAGGCTGTGCAGAAGAGTGGGCTGCAGTTCTTGCTTTGACCTTTGACAGCTGTGTGGCTTGAACAAGTTACCTGACCTCTCTGAGTCACAAATTCTTCTCTGTGTAAGGACTGGTTACCTTTCACAATTATCATCAAATATAAAGAAATATGATATGAAGTCGCGTGAAACAGTGCCAGGCACAGAACAGATTCTATGTACAGTTGCTTCTTCCTTCTTCTTCAAGATGATTTGGCTTTGTGAATTTGAATGACTCATCAGTCTTACTCAGTCTGAGGTCTTTAGGTCTTTGGGCCTAGCAGAGAGCCAGGCATGGAGCAGACACTCCTAAATATTTATTCAATGAACGCATACATAGTGCTTCTATCTACTAATGCCAACCATCTGGATATTTAGGAACTTCCAAATGACAATTTCTTGACTTTCCATCTAGATACTGGAGGCCATTTTCAAATATAAGCAGCAAAGCTGATCTGAAACAGTAGGCACACCATCAGAGCGCACTGTTGCAGGCTCATGGCAGGGTGGGCGGATGTATAAATCAGTGAAAGTCTGCAGGTGACTGTTATTTTCAAATAACTCCAGCTATGTCACTGGGTTTATTTATTTGACACCTGTCCATCCATTCATCCAGTCATTCAGCAGTGGACTAGAAGGGCTCTTAGGGCCTCTTTTAATAAACAGGGAAGCAAGATTATCGGCACCATGGCCATTATTTGTGGGTAAATGGAAGCTTCTAAACTATTTATGGGAGCTTGGAAACCATTTGTTCTCAAACATGTGAGCCATTCATCCCATGTTCTGCAGACGCTGTTTCTGCACACCATCTCTGAAGGAGCCGTATGCTAATTTATGGCCACGTTCTTATCTGCGAGAAGGATGGGAGTGTGCAGGGCCTCTGTCTGCTGCCTCTGAATGTGTGGAGTGTGCGTGACAAGGAGTTGCAGACACAGGGGCCTGGATCTTGAGTCGGGGAATGTGGGAAATGTCCCATCAGGCTTAGAAAAGTAAATACTCTTTGAACTCAGTGAGGGTGGGCCATTAGTCCTAAAACCAAAAAATGGGTGGAATGACTCCATTTTTATTTTTCAAAAATGGTTTAGGTGGCGCATGCCTGTAATCCCAGCAGCTCGGGAGGCGGAGGCAGGAGGATTGCAAGTTCGAGATCAGAGGCAGTCTGTGTAACTTAGTGAGACCCTGTCTTAAAAAAAAAAAAAAAAAAAAAAAAAAAAGGATTTAGGTACACAATGGGACCTTCAGGTCTACTGACATGTATGTGGCTATTTTATCCCTACACTAAAATGACTCTAGGGTTCTATGCTTTTGGGACTTGTATTTGTTGTATGTCCCTCACAGTTCAGTATTGGGCTGGGATTTAGCTCATTGGTAGAGAGCCGCTCTACGGTTTCTGAGGTCCCAGGTTCGATTCCCAGCATTGCAAAAATGGGAGAAGGATGTGGCAATCCACTCCTGAGGCAATCCTGAAACAATCAGCCATTGAAACCCCTGTGAGGGTTGCTATGAGTCAGATATGGCTCAATGGCACCTAACAACAACAGCAGCAGCAGTTCAATGCCTTTATTCTAATTTGTTGGCTGCACCTAATATTCCATGGACAAGACAAAATTAAATGAATAAATAAATAAGCCAAACAAAAACAAACAACTCAAAAGGGTGAGCTTGTTACAGCTGTGTGTGAATTAAAAATTAAAAGGATCTGAATGAGTCTGAGGAGCCCTCTGTGAGCATCTGGCATGAACTTTGGAACCTGGACTTTGTGATGTGTATACTGGCTGTTTGGGGGCCTTTTCCTCTTCCTTGTTCTTGAGCGTAAGCTGGGGAGGTGATTTCAGGATTTATGAGATGTTACTGGTTATGTGTAGGTCTAGCATAACATCCTCACGTCATCCCCCTGAGGTGGGGACATGGCTCTGTTTCTCAGGAGGGAAGACTAAGGGGGAAGCAGACAAGTGTTAGCAATAGCTCTGCTCAAGAGCCACCTTTCGGATTATGCTAAGCGAAATGGCATGTTGGTGTGTTTATTTGCAAACAGCCACCCTGACAACCCACTTATTACGGTTTTGAAGTTGATTTTTTACCCTTTGACTGGAGCTGCTTGTTTCTTGACCTCTTTGTGGAAAATTCTGGTGTCAGAGAAGCAGCATTCAATTATGCCTCAGGAGTCAGCAGTTGCTGACTAGACCTTGCTCTGTGAAGTTGCTTAACCTCTCTGAACCCTGATAGGGGGTTTTGGTTAAACCTGACATCTGTTAGGATCCCACAGGCTAATGATATCCTGTGTATCTTTGATCTTCTGTAAGATCTATAGGGCTGACCATCTTCAGGACTGGGAGCAAAGGCTGTGAAACAGTAACCCTCTTCCTGGAGGGACTGGCTGGAGCACAGGGCTGTCCCCAGAGCACGGGGTGGGTGTTTACAGAGCTTTTTCAGTTTCACAGTCACAAGACTGGCTCATGCCACCAACCTCCTACATGTTCCCTTAGCATATGCCCAGAGACCGGGAGGACCTGCATGGGGTGGCATGTGGCCTCAGCTCTTCTGGTCTCTGCATCGTTCCTCTTCCATACCCCTATCTCTGCCTTTGTCCACTTGAGCCCTCCCAGCTGGAGCCACCAGCCAGCCTGTCCTGTTCCAGAGCCAGTTCTGACCAAGACAGGAAATGGATATGGAGCCTCAGCCTGCTGCTGGAGGCAGCGGGGAGCTGGAATTAGGTCTCATGTTTTCAATCAGTAACAGTTGTGCCTCGGTTAAACCTCAGAGGCGACGGTGGTAGCACCACTCAAAGCTGATATTAAGTTGTGCTTTTCAGATGTGGGATCCAGAGGCTCAGGCACAACTCCTGGGCTCCTGGGTGCCTTCTTCCTGCTCACAAATTTTCCTTGCTCAACTTCAAATGAGGACTGGCTGTATGAGAAGCAGCCTGGCTTCCCAGGATTTCCTCTTCATCTATCCACTGCCTGCCCTGCCATGGCATCTGCAGTGATTCACAAATCCATCATCTTTCCATGGTCTTGGCTGGTATTCTAGAACTAACTCTTCTTCCTTGAGGCTAAGTTTGAGGCTGAGGCCCCTGGGATGCTGGAGCCTTCCCCTGGTCTGCGGGGCAGGGTTGTGCTGAAGATGGACATCTCAGGGTCCTAGCCCGTGTCTGGACTCTGCTGTTGTCTTTTCTTGTCTCTTTGGACTAGACCTCAGTAGTCACCTGGAGGAGCCATGCCCTTGCAGGTATGGCATCCAAAGCTTGGTGTTCCAATATACTCAGTTCCTTAAGCTGCCTTGTTTATGCCTTTTGAAAAGAAAAAGCAGACCAATACATGCCTTTTGGAAGCATCTTTGAGTTTGTGGTGGGTCCATCATGAGACATGGTTAGGACTTGGGAGGCACAGGTTGTCCTGAAATCTTCTTGGGAGACATGGATTGGCCTGAACTATAACTAATAACTGCTAAGCCTTAATCCTGGAAAAGGCAACATGAGGAAGTTTGTAGGGATAGGGGCTTTTGTTATCTGAGGAGCAGAACTGAAAATGGAGAAGACAGGGAAGGTATAGAATTTGTCAGGGTGTCTGCATGCAGGCCAGTGGGGACTGATTCTAGACAACAGGTGCTGGGCCTGAGACAGGGGATCTGGGTTTGCTGGGAATGGCCCTAGGAACACACAATGCCTGGGGCTTTGAGTTGGGGCTCTGAAGAGCAAATCCGAGGTACTGCTTACTGCACAGTGTCCATACACGTCTGGGGGACACGTAAGGGAACTCTGACACTGGCTTATCTTTCCCATCCACTCTGAGTTGGATATTTGACAAGGAGAGCCAGTCCCTCCTAAATGTGCTGGAACCAGAGCTTTGCAAAGCAGGACTCTGCTGACAGCTGGGTGCTCTGCCTGAGCTGATCCCTTCAGCAACCTGTGCACAGAGATGCCATCCTGCCCCCACTCCTACAGGTGCCTGGCTTCACATGTGGGGAGGACAGTTGGGGGAGCAAAATCCAGCAAGCCCCTGTACTCCCCATCCAGTGTTTCCTTCAGGCTTGTGGCTACCTGGCCAGGCTGGGTTGCTCCTTGCTAGGAAAAGGCTCATGGCAGTGAGAACCTCCAGGACTATGTGAGACAGTCACCGCAGGCCAAGAGGCGAGTGCTCAAAGCCTTAAGAAGGGTCTAGGGGTTGGGTGTGTGTGGTGGAGGCAGTGAAGTCCACTGTTGTTGTTGTTAGGTGCCTTCGAGTCGGTTTCCGACTCATTTGTTGTTGTTGTTGTTAGGTGCCGTCGAGTTGGTATCCGACTCATAGCGACCCTCTGTACAACAGGGGAAACACTATTGTCAGGGCTTCTCTGCTGTTCATAGGGTTTTCAATGGCAGATTGATTTTTGGGAGGGGGTTGCCAGGTCCTTCTCCCAAACCTACAGTATCTGGTGTTCCCAGGAGGTCTCCCATCCAGGTACTAACCAGGCCCGACCCTGCTTAGCTTCCGAGATCTGACGGGATCGGATGCCACAGGGCTACGGCTGCAGGCATCCAACTCATGGTGAGCCTCATAGTGTTTTCAATGGCTGAGGCCCTTACTCCCATTTTTGCGGTGCTGGGAATTGAACTCAGAGTCTCAGAGACTGCAGCACAGCGCTCTACCCACTGAGCTAAATCTCCAGTCCACTGGAGCTGCTAAAAACCACCTCCTCCGGTCCCCACTAGCCCCTGGGGTTGCTGATGGGGCAGTAGCGCCCTCTGGTGGCCCTCACTTGTGGGATTTCCTGCATCACTGGACTCCCTGGCTCTCCTTCCCAGCTGTCCCAGCTCTCCTTCCAGGTGGGGAACCTCCTCTCCCTGGGCCTCCTCCCCATGCCCACAGTACTTTCCTTCTACCCTCTTCCTTCATTTATTTCCTTCCCTTTTTCTTCTAGTAGAAGTTAGCTTTTGTCTTTTAGAAAGTCACTGCAGAAGGCCATCCTGTAAGGAAGACATTGATAAACCAGCCATATGATATTAACAGGTGGTAAAGGGTAACAGGAGAAGGGCCTGGCAATCCACTCCCAAGGCAATCCCGAAGCACTCAGCCATTGAAAACCCTGTGAGGGTCGCTATGAATCGGATACCGACTCGACGGCACCTAACAACAACAACAACAATAACAAAGGGTAACAGGCTAACGGTAACTAGGGGCTCACCTGGCTAGAGAAATATATTCCTTTCAATGTTCCATTTATCTCTCATATTTCCTCCATTCCACTCCAAGCCTAAACAGCTACAGTGTCCTGAATGTCTATTCTGCCTTTTTCATTTTTTTCTTTTGTAGTACTTGGAGATTGAACCCAGGGCGCTCTACTACTGAGCTATGCCCCCAATCCCTTCTTAATCTTTTTTTTTTCTTTTTTAATTCCAAGACAAGGTCTCACTAAGTTACACAGGCTGCCTCTGGTCTTGAACTCGTGATCCTCCTGTCTCTGGCTCCTGAGTCTCTGGGATCACAGGTGTGTGCCACTGCACCCAGCTTGAATGACTATTCTAAGCTGATGTTCATATGGCTTTGACCCTGTGCCTCATTTTTCTCCCAGGTCAGAGGCACCACATTTGTGCTGGGGCAGGAGAGGGATGACTATGGTAGGATATGGGCACAGTTGGGTCTCTGTGTACCCTGCCCCTAGTTCTTCCTAACTCATGCTTGTTACAATGACCTGGCTTTCTTTAGTCTTTAGGCAGGAGGTCCTCAAAGTTGGTCACCACATCCCATAAAGTAGATGAGAAGTAGCTGTCTATGTGGAGTTCCATATCCTAGGCTTTCACTGGTCTTTCTCCTCCTTGGCTTCCTATTGTTTGCCAGCCAGCATGTGGGACTGGTGAGGGGTGCAGGTGGGAGGCAATAACCACATCTAGGATCCAGATAGGAGTCTCCCTCTCACCTGAAATGAGCCCAAAGTAAATGTTAAAAGCAATAGCTAGAAGTAGAAGTCCTTTTATTTTCCCCAAAGAGAAAAAGCTAAAATGTCCAAATAAAAATGAGGCTTGGACTAGAGCCAAAAGATCTTGGCCTGGGCTCTTGTGCTGACACAGATAAGTACTCACTTCTTGCCCCAGGTCTTGATTTCCCCACTTTGTGGGAGCAAGAGTACCCTCCAGGGGTCCTGCATTGAAGTCCTGGGGTTCCAATTCTCTTGCTTTTGCATAGTCCTGGCAGGTGAGAGTGCAGCTTTGACTTGTGCATACTAGACCCTGCCACTCACTCATTCACATGGATTCTTGCCTTCCATTTTTGCCAGAGTAATATTTTTTCTAGTGTGCGTTTTAAAAAGTTTTGCATCTGTGGTGCCCCATCTCCCATTTAGAAAATTAACTGCTTACAGATGTTGCGTGTAGCGAGCACCCTCCCAGGCAACAAAACCACCGGGGTTTGGATATTGTTTCAAAAGGAAAAAGAGGGAAGAAAGGCTGCCTGGCTCTGATGTAGGTGGCAAACTTCTTGACCTTCTATAAAATGCCCAAATGAGATTTCCATTTAGAAATTGCAGGGTGGAGATTGTCTTAAGGTTTGAGAGCCCTGGTGTTAAAAAGCCTATAGTGAAGTGGTCATTTGTGGGATGTCTGTGGTCATTTGTGGGATCTTTGCAGAGGGCGGGTGCTGGCCACTCAGTGAGGGTGAGCTAGCTCCTTCTGTACTGTGCACCGAGCTCAACCTCATGAGTATCCCCCACCATTGCCACATGGTCAGCCCTGGCCAGATGAGGCAGACACTTCCCTTGGGGTCCAGGGTGGTACTCTGAGTTTAAGTAAGTGCTGTCCCAGTCTAGAGTGGCTCCCAGCAGATCTTTCTGACCCTGGGGTCCCGGAGTACTCACTGGCTCCCTATCCTCTGCCCTTCCCCCACCCTGCCCCCAACTCTCCTTGGAGAAACTTGAAGGTGTCCTCTGTGAGGTCTCCATCTCTGGGCATTACCCCAGCTTCTTTTCCCCACGCACAACAGAAAACCATCCAGGACTAACAAGACAGTGAGATCCAAAGGAACTCTCACACAGGTTCCTTTCTGTTTCGTATTCCCTGCATCCCACATACCCCACCTCTTCAGCGGCTTCCAAATCCAGGCTCGGCTAGGAAGGAGTCAGAACTTACTCTGGGTGGATGCTGTGTTGCATGCGAGTGTGTGTGGCATGTGTGTGTATGGAGTGTGCATGTGTACTGGTGTTTGTGGTTGTGAGAAGGGGACAGGGAACAGCTCCTTTACCCAGCTGGTGCCACCCTGGGCAAGGACATCTTTCTTACCCAGATCTGGGACAGCTTCCTTTTTGCTACATTTCCATTTCTCTCCCTCAGTTTAATGATTTCTCTGGTCTTTGTTTCTTCCCACAGGCTGGTAGACTCCTGTAGCTTTTGCTCTATAAGAGTGGCTAAGGAGCAAAGAAAGTTTGAGCAGGAGAGAACCTCAGAGACTGTCTTGATTCTAATGAATCAGACAGTTTGAAATATGAGAAGACTGAGGCCCATAGTATGCAATCCATTTGAACATGAATTTCTTCTAACCTCATGTGGGTAGACATCAATGTTGTGTTAATATTATTTTGCATTTTTGGTAAGATTTTGTTTATGAAAGAGACACTCAAAAAGGACCAGGGGAATATATTCTATACTACTTTAGGCTGGTGGACGTGGGTTTGGAATATGAAGATTAAGAAGACTAAACTCAAGTTATATGCATTTTTTTAAAGGAAGACAATAGGGAGATAAGTTATGTCATTATGTCAGTTATTTAAAATCTTGTGCAACAAATATGGGAGAAATAAATTAAGTGGAAGGTAAATCTGTGAGTAGGAATAGTATTTTCTTTTTGTTCTTGTTTCCTTTCTCTTTTTCTTTTTATTTGGGGAGAGTACTAGGGGGTAAATCAAGGCATTATACATGCTAGCTGTACCCCTAGCCTCTCCATTTTTAAAAGTTTTTTATTTTGAGACAGGGTCTTGCTAAGTTGCGCAGGCTGCCTCTGGCCTTGAACTCCTGATCTCTTGCCTCACTCTTGCCTGATCTCTTGCTGGGGTTACAGGAGTGCGCCATGGAGCCCAGCTAGGAATAAATAGTATTTTCTCTGGGAATATGATAACTAATAAAAACAGCATATGAGTCTAGCAATTCAGTAGGAAATATTGGTAAGTTGTACTGTTAAATCTTCTTTGATATACATATTAAGGAGAAATGCAATTAATTCATTTTCAAAGAAACAATAGGAGAATTTATCAAGCATGTCTATCATTTGGAGGAGCTATGCTGAACACTAAGTGGGGAAATTAGAGTGGGGGGAGAAGGAGACAATGGACAGAGGCTACTGGTGGATATAAGACCATGTGCATTAGGGTTTCTTTCTGTATTGAGCAAACAATGGTAAAAACTGTCAGAGATAATGCTCTGGCTATCCAGTGTTAGCATATTGGCATATTAGAGACCAAGTCTTTACTTAGTGTCCATTCATCATATAATATCAAAGAAAAGAAAAAGATCCCCATAGGGGGCTCTAAGTTTAGGACAAAGATGAGGAAATTGACAATTACTTTCTAAGGTGTCAACAGAAAGAATCTTTTCTCACTGTGTAAGCATCCTGCAGACTTCGAAGGGCTTCTTTGGTTGAAAACCATTATGACCTTGATGGGGCAAAATGGTCAGAGGAGGCCTAGCGTGAGGTTACTGGGGTGGCTTATAATGGGCCATGTAAACAAAATGACACATTTGGATGTGTAGGAACCTAAGTTAACTGGCACCACCTTTCTAATGTGACACACTTATGTCTGGATGTCCCCTATTGACTGGCACTTGAGCTGGACCGGATGTCCAGCCCTCACCTTGCTGGGGGCCTGCTTTCTCTCACAGATCCTGCTCTGTAGCAGTTGCCCACACCCCCTGGGTTGGCTTGGATCACATCAGCACCCTTAAACAACCCACAGTAGCTGAGTCATTTGGTTCAAAGCCACATGTCTTCTAGGACAGGCTACTAAATTCTGGTTTCTAGGGTCTCCAGTCTAGGTTTGGTTTGGCTGGCTGTTGTTTTTTCCAGACCTACTCTGAAGCCACTGAGAACATATCCCTACAGATCTGCAGTCTCAAAATATCTCAAAGGTACCATTACACCCCAACTTTCCTCTAAGCAAAGGGAGACTTTTTCCCTCTGCACACCAGCCCTGTGCACCAGTGCTGGGATCTGCCTCCATAGGACACCGAGTAGCTCAGTCTCTTCCATTTAGTGAAACAAAAACCAGTCAAACCAGTTGTTTGGCATCATATGGACCAAGGACAAATAAAGTAGAAAACAGATGGTGACCAAAAGAAAGAGAAGTTGCACATTTGTGTTAACCATAGGTCCTATTTTGGGCCTTGCATCTTTGAAAGGCTTGGGGGGTATTAAAAGTTAGGCGTTTTGACCAGTTTGTCCCAGTACATCTGATAGTTATAAATGATTTACTTTATTGTGCAAACTTAAAACCTTTCACTATTCTCTCTCTTTTACCCCGATAAATGGATTTGGAAAATTATCTGTGATAAATACCATGTCTTAAGCCTAAAGAAAGAGTTATAACATTGTTCTCAGCATGAAATAAGATTGTTTCTAAACAGATAACCAAATGTTAAACAAATGCTGAAGAAAATAGCTATGGAGTGCTTCCTAAGTGCTGGATACTTTATATATATCCTTGTTTATATGGCCCACAACAACAATGTGAGGTAAATATTATCATTCCCATTTTACAGAGGAGTTCAGAAGGAATAAATAATCTGACTTCAAGCATCAGATAAGTAACCTTGTAAGAGCCGGGACTGAAATGCCAACTCAGCAGGTAGGACACTAGCTTTCTAGTTCTTAACCCTTCTGCTATACAGCTTCCCAGTGTTAAAATAACAACATCAGTGACAATCAAACATTGGCTTGAGGAGCTGTCGAATCATTAGCCTGTCTGGTGCCAGTCTCCGTGTGTTGCTTGGGCTGGTTTCATCAGTAGAAACACCAGAGCAGAACCTTGGTGTGGTGGTCCCATCTGTAATACTGATGAGGGAATATCCTTCAGTCAAAGTGTACAAGGCTGAGAGACTCAGGCCAATGAAGGTGGGTGGGGGTTTTCACGTAGATCCATAGCCCAACCCACATAGGATGTTTTGAAGAATGCTGTGTTAGGGCGTGGAAGGATGAAACCCAGCAAGGGGCAAGAACAGGAAGTGCTTTCTCATCCAACATGGGGCCTGTGGCCAGGCAGGAGGGCTCTAGAGGGCACCATGTGTCACTAACACGCAGAGAGACAACACTCAGGTGCAGCTCTTAGCAGTGGAACTGTGTGACCTGCAACTCCAAATTTTCACTCTCTAACACTGATCAGGCTCCAGTAAAGACTTCTCCATTTGTCCCAAGTGGCATGTTCTCCAGGAGAAAGATGGCTATATTCTGTGTGAGGAAGATTTGTGGGCTGTGCAGCAGCAGGTATCACAGAAGGTCTCTGAATCTAAGTGCAGGAAGTGTGTCAGGGGCAGAAGCAATTAGGTAGGGAACAAACACACAAATCCAATGAACTTGGGAAAATACTCATCCCAGATGGCATCAATGCTACAGATTCTTACTATTTTCCAGAAGTGCTAAGTGTCCATTTTCTTAATCTTTCCAACTTCCAGTTCCTTATACTGGAGGTCCTTAGGAATCAGAAGGATATTTTTGGCAACTGCATACAGTGGCTGAGGAACATTTGCAACACTAAACAACTAATATTCTCTTACATTTTTATATACATACATCTAGATGTAACATGTGTGGGGCATTTGCTTTTTTTTTTTTTTTTTTTTTTTTTAACAGAATCTCACTATGTAGCCCAGGCTGGCCTTGAACTTGAGGTCCTCCTGCCTTAGCCTCCTGAGTGCTGGGATTACAGGCATCCACCACCATGCCAAACTCCTCACACCCCTTCTTTACATTAACAGGTAACCAGGTAGACTTAGGATGCTAGGATTACAATGCTTTGTTGTACTTTAAAAATAAAGGATTTTTTAAAAAGTAAAAATGTTACATGTGATCAGATTGAATTTTCAGAAAATTAAAATGAAACATCAGTGTTTAACTTTTTATACTCATTAGCTACTATTTATATTTGGCTTTTAATTTTTATGGATTGTTTTAAATATTAAAATAGCATTACAATAAAGTTAGTATATGTGAAAATAATTGTACTTTTTCATTTTTGATAAAATATAGTATATAAATTTTGAATAGAATCACATTTTACTTTAATCTTTTTCCTTGTTGAGAATGGATACAAATGAAGATTGCAGTCAAAAAAATAGGAAAGTGAAGGTCAGAAGCTGAAAAGAAGCAAAGTCATAGTGACATGACCTGCTTAGACCTTCAAACACTGCAGCTGTAGTAAAAGTGAGTAGGCTTTTGTTGGACCATTCACATAAAAATTTATACATGGTTTTGCAAATTACTTAATGAAGATTTAATTAATAATCAAAACAGTGAGAATGTAAAAGAGAATTATTTCTATCAAATTCACAACTCAGAAGCCACACATGCAACTAGCACCTGCCTGGGAGATAAGAAGAAAATCCCCACTTGTGAAATTAGCTCAGAGGGAGGAGAAAGCTGAGACAGAAACCTCCGGAGCCCTGGGCTTTGCTGTGCTTGCAGGAGGCTAATTCTGGAAAATGGCCCATGTCTTTCCTTCAGCAAGAGAATGTTTCCTCAAAAAACAGTCTCAACCAAATGAATAATTATGATTCTTGGCTGAACATGGCAGAACATTGAATATTTCATTTTACACCAGAATTTTTTTGGTTGGAAAAAGAAATCGTAGAAATTGGCTTTTAAGTTCAAAGACAAAACATTGTGTGAATTCTATAGCCATCGTCACCAATCTCAAATGTCAGCTTTAGCTAGAGAAGATATTTTCAGCCAGAAGGGAAATTCATTTGTATACAAAAAAAAAAAAAAAAAATACACAAGAAATGTTTGAGAGAAAAGAGATGAATAAGCCACAAACGGTTAATAGTATTCATCAAAGACAAGTAAACACCAAATAAAGAACATCCGTGTAATATTCTTAAGGGAAAAATATTTAGCCAAATAGAATGACGGTTTTCACAGCTGTAGTACTCTACAGAAAACAGTGAAAAGGTTTCTGTGTTTTGTATAAGTAAATGATTTAAAATTTTGCTGCTAGAATGATCAAACATGAAAGAGATTTTAAAAAATGATCTTTATTGAAGATGGAGAATTAAGAAGAGATTAATAAATCAATGGATAGGAGCATTATAGATGTAAAATATTTTAAAAATAATTACTCAGTTCAACTAGATGGTAGTAGAATCAAAAGTCATGTTGAATAGCTCACAGTTATGATATCCACTGTTAAGCTACCAGAAGAAGAAAACAAAGAACTTGAAGTTAATAAAGTTTTTGTTGATTTTATACTTTTTGTGAAAAATACAGCTTTCATTTTAATTGAAGGTATGGCTTTAAATTTTGGCCATTGGTTTTAAAGGTTGTTGAGGGCTTACCTATTGTAATAATGATTCTCACAGTCGTTAAAGAAAGATATTTGATCTAGAACTTTGGCTAAATATCTGGAAACATTCTTTGAACTGCAGTTTGAATTTTAATAAGGAAATGGGAGAGCTCCAGCTCTGTTGATAGAAGTAGCATTCCTTGGAACAATTCAAAGATAGTACATTGTATTCTGTACCTCCCTAAAGGTGGAACATTTTGATGAAACACGTTCCACATCAGACCTTGGGAACACGCTTGGTACATACAACAGGAATTCCAATGAAATGCTGCTAAACCAATCAGATTTAATTTAGACAAGATATGAAAGATATTAGTAGTGTCAAGTAAAAGCAATAAAAGATCCTCAAATTAAAGGCAAATCTTGATCTCTGGCAGAAAGTGAAATTAGTTATGACTTCTGAACTCTTGCTTGCTGTAACTACTGTTAGTGTTACCAGGCAGCAGAGTGTCCCTTCAGGTCCTCTGTCTTGCTAATAAAAGAATTTATAAACAGACCCAAAAAGGGACTTTGAAGATGATTTATTTAGAGTTAGAAAAGAGAAAGCACTTTGAATGCCAGGGCACACAGGCTAGGGGTTTAGGCTGGCGTAGAGAGAGGGGAGATGGAAAAGACAAAGAGAGGAAAAGTTACACTTTCTGAGATGGAAATTGGAAAGCTGGCAGGTCCGGCAGCGAAGATCCATGGAACAGCTACATCTACACTTCTGAGCTCGAGGTCAGAAAACGTACAGGTCCAGCAATGAGGCTGCGGGCAATGCTGAACATCTGTGTAGAACTGCAGACAGGTGTGGACATCTTGCGAGGTGCTGAGGGCTTTTGCTGCCATCTGGACATGTCAGACTCTGTGGACGCTGCTGAGAATTGTGATCAACTGGACACAGCTTCCTACTGCAGATGCCTGAGGATGAGTGCCTCCAGGGGTTGGACTTTCAGGCTTTTTAAGTCCATATCTCATTAAGAGGACAGACATTTCTCCCCTCTTTCTGATCTTTTCTTCAGGTATGTAATGTTTCTCTCACATTTTGGTGTAGGCTCGCCCTCCTTGGCTGTAAGACAGGTTTTCCTGTTTATCAAAGGAGGGGCCCCTGTCTCTATGGAGAATCTTCCTTTCCTAGCCTGGACATGGCGGCACCTCTGGCCTTTATTTGTAAAGTGAGTTACAGGTTACAGACTAGGCCACTTGTAAAGGTACCACTGACTACAGATTAGGCCAAGTGTTTATAGATTAGGTCGAGGTAAAAAGGTATTATCTACCAGCAATATTGCTTTTTGCCAAGGATATTATCTACCAAGGAAATTCTGATCCCAGATCAAGCCATTTGTTTCAGGAGAAGCGCACATTGATATTCAAGTCTCAAAAGGTAGCTGTGAAGCAAATGGCTGTAGAAGGCCAAAAGTGTGAACTAGAATGGTGGTACATGCCTGTAATCCCAGCCCTTGGGAAGTGGAGGCAGAGGATCTCAAATCTGAGGCCAGCCTGGGCTACATAGTAAGACCAAGTCTCAAACAAAACACAAACAAAAGCCCTGTGAACTGTTTTAAGTTTTATTTAACTTTTACATGGATTCTTTAAAAATATCTAAAAATTTAGAGAAAAATTATTCTTCTAAGCCAGACAAAGTTGTGTGGTGAATATGCAAGAAGAGTAAAATTCCAGTAAAATATAAGGAACTTTGAACAAAGAAACAAAAACATTTGCATTGTAATCTAACACAATGAGTTTGAATCTGGCGAGTGCAAAAGCCAAAACAATGAGGTTAAGAAATGAAAAAGTGGAGAAAGATTTATTACCTGCAGCACATAAGGAGAGCATGAGAGATATTTCCAAAGCAATGCCCTCCTCAAACAAAGGAAATGTGAGGATTTTATTCAGCGAGCCTATATATGTTCATAGCCTGCAACTGTACCACTGGCGTCGGATCTTGTCAGATCTGGGAAGCTAAGTGTGGTAGGGCCTGTTAGGTACTTGGATGGGAGACCGCCTGGGAACACCAGATGCTGTAGGCTTGGGAGAAGGACCTGGCAACCCACTCCCAAAAAACAATTAGCCATTGGAAACCCTATGAATAGCAGAGAAGCACTGACAATAGTGTTTCACCTGTTGCAACTAGGGTCACTATGAGTTGAACACCGACTTGACAGCACCTAACAACAATGACAATATATATTCATATAGGAAAGCACTTTAGGGGTAGGTACAAATGGGCTGGGATTTAGCTCAGTTGGTAGAGCACTGCACTGCAGTCTCTGAGGTCTTGAGTTCAATTCCCAGCACCGCATAAATGGGAGAAGGACGTGGCAATCCACTCCCAAGGCAATCCCAAAACAGTCAGCCATTGAAAACCCTATGAGAGTCGCTATGGGTCAGATACCAACTCGATAGCACTTAACAACAACAACAACATTCCTAAACATGCTTAATTTCAGGTAATTTTTCAAAAAGGAAAGATGACAGACACATTTTGAACATGTGTAGTTCAAGGTCATGGAACACAGGATTGAAAGGTTAAAATGGTGGATAGGAACCCTTTGAGACATGCTCAGCTTGCTTCATAAGGATGGTGGACAAGAATGCCTGTGGACACGTTCAGCTTCCATTATAATGTTATAGCTGAAGAAAAGGAAAAGACACTGTGAGGGTGTGTTACTATAAGGGGTTGCCCCTAAAGATCCCTGCCTCAGTGGCTAACAGCATGACTAAGAAAGAGAAGATTCCTATTTATACAGCCTAGAAACTGGTTTCTAGAGATTGTTTCTTGGCCATTCTAAATTAAGAAGTTGTCTTGATTGAAAAGAAATAATAAACCAATAAAACTAGCATATTGCTATTGTTGGCTTTCTTTATTATAACTCAGTGCAGAAAAATCAAAAAGAAGAACTTATGAAGTAATATATCAGTCTAAATATTGTATAAGGGAAGCTAAAAGTTCTTATGCAAATGGTGGTAATTTCTACAATGAAATTAAAATACTTTGTTATTTTCCAGTGCTAACACTGATTTACCATATATGATCCCCTTACAATGTTTCAGAGTGATTTGATTTGTAAAGTTATTTTTTTCTTTTTCTCTTTTGTTTTTTTAACTCCAATTTAAGTATTGCACAATGGGAAAAGCCAATGCTGCATTACTCTGTACCCCACCGATATTTACCAATAAAGGGAGAAAAACAGAAGAATTTTACTGACGTTCCTGATGGCTGCTAGCTTAGGAGAGTGTTTCTGTAAATTGAAATCCTCAAGTCTGGCATGATTGAGAAATTTTGATTAAGGCAACACAATTAGTGATTTATTGAAATGAAGGATAAGAAATATGAACTCCATGGAACAAAATTCGCCATTATCGTATTACCTAAACATCATTAGCTCATCAAGATGTGCAACCAGGCCTGTGCAATCAGTTTTTATTTTGCCAACTTTAACTCATATAAAAATAACTTTGCTTTATGTACATTTTTCAATCTTGCTACTACAAAAGTTATACTTGTCACGTAAGGAGGAAAGGATTTATTATATTTAAGAGTTTTTAACTTAATTGATAACTTTTA
Organism: Pedetes capensis; assembly: GCA_007922755.1. NCBI lineage: Eukaryota > Metazoa > Chordata > Mammalia > Rodentia > Pedetidae > Pedetes > Pedetes capensis. The sequence continues at coordinate 46,477 of VMDO01000587.1, read as the reverse complement.
AATATTTTGACATATGGTATCTTGGGTGGGCTCGAGTGTTGGGCTGGTTTCCAGGTGGATGCACACGTGGCTCAGAGGAAAAGGTTTGGAAGCCCACACCTGGAGGGAAGATTAGGGGACAAATTTGAGGTTGAACTGAGAATTCTTTCCACATTTGAAGGTAGTGTAAACCCAAAGCTCCTTTGTGCTAAGATAGCACTTCTCAACTTTGGTGGCCCATTAGAACCTCCTGGGGGGGGGGGGAGGCTTTAAAAATGCTGATGCTCAGGCTCTGCTCTCTAGAGTGGCATGGTTGGTGGCTGGTGATTTTTTTTGAACCCAGAGCCTTGCACCTGTTAGGCAAACACTACCTCAGAGTTATACCCGCAGCCCATACAGCTTTTGATGTGGTGGTTTAGGTGGAGGCCCGAGATTTAGGGTTTTAAAAAAGCTCCCTGGATGATTCTAACGTGCAGCCAGCATAGGGAACAATGGTCAGTAGTGGAGCTACCAAGTGGCATCCTGACAGGGTTGAAAGCACTTTGTGGTCAGGTCACACCATGGCAGCATTTTGATTACATTAGTCAGGCCTGGGTCAAGCAAAGCTCGGCAGAATTGAAACAAAAAGTCATCCTTAATAGAGAAACAGCATATGGGCCTCAGGTTCATTCATTCAATTGACATTTAACGCAGTTCTACAGTAGTTCTGGGTTGGGATTTAGCTCAGTTGGTAGAGCGCTGATCTGCAGTCTCTTAGGTCCTGGGTTCGATTCCCAGCACCCCAAAAATGGGAGAAGGACATGGCGATCCACTCCCAAGGCAATCCCGAAACAGTCAGCCATTGAAAACCCTATGAGGGTCGCTATGAGACAGATACGACTCGATGGCACCTAACAACAACAACAGTGTTTCTAGAAGTGGGGGTCTAGGAAGGAATAAAACATTAATTACAAAACTGGGAAACAGATGTATAAATAAAATCAGGAAAGTATTTCAAATATTATGATAAAAGTGTCTGCAGGGTACAGTAGAGGCACACTTCCATGTACAAAGGAAAGACAGGTCAAGGGGTCTAAGAGGAGTCTTGAAAGATGGGGGTCATCAGTGGTTTTGGGGGTTTGCAGACCAGGAGGTTATAGGAGACTTTTCGAAATGGGTGGGATAGGAATCCCATCTGTAGCCAAGAGCAAAGATAGGCCCTTGGAAACAGAGTAGGGAAGGTGGGAAGGCCTTGCTAGGGTGATTGGCTGACTTCCCTTTGATCTAGAACCTTTTTTTTTTTTTTAAAATCATGCTCTGGATGTGTTTTCTGAGCAACGTCTTAGAGCATCTTCATATGAAGCTTGCTGGAGGACTTTCCAGGAGGGTTGATGTTGTAGAAGGGAATGTATTTCCAGATCAGTAATTTTCCTATGTAATTTTTCTTAAAATTTCCCTACCAAAAAGCAGATATGATCAAAACATTGTCTCAGTTTCAAGTGATTTCTCCTTTCCCACAATTACCTTCTACACTTTCTGGAGGTGTGACATCTCACTTTTTGAGATCTTCCTGCTTTAGGTGTAAACCCTATGGCACCAAATGAAAGGATTATCTGAAATAGTTCCACTTTTGAAATAGAGACCACTTTTATTGATTAATCAAAGAGCCAAAGCCAGCCTTTGGTTTTGATCTCAAGTACATTTCCTATTAGTGATTCTTATGCTACTTTGAGTTAATATTTTACCCCTCCACTAATCCTTCTGCCCCAGCAACTAAGTAAAATATAAATGACATCACCACATAGCTCCTTTTACCCTCTATTTTAGTTGTCACAAGCATAATATCTATACCATTGAAAGCTCCACTAGATGATATAATTTTTGTTTTCTACATTTATGTTTATTATAAAGAACTCTAGAAGTGTCTTTCATGATACATTCTAGGTTAAGTGTTGCTTATCCAAAATATTCTGGACCAGAAGTGCCTCAGATTTTGTGGTACTTGTGTACACATAATGAGACATCTTTGGAAGGGGACCCAAATCAAAACACAAAATTCACTAAGTTTCATATAGATCTTATACACATAGCCTGAAGGTTATTTTATACAATATTTTTAGTGCACATGTGTTTTGACTGTGACCAATTTACATGAGGTAAGGTATGGAGTTTTCCACTTGTGGCCTCATTTTGGCACTCAAGACCTTTCAGATTTTGGAGTAGTTTGGATTTCAGCTTTTCAGATTAGAGATGTTCAAATTGTGTTCTGTTTAATGCCACTATAATGCAGGATTTTTGTTAGATGACCTTGAAGCTGTCATTCCCATGAGAAGGTCAGGAAAATGATGCCCAGCCCAGAGATATTAAGAGTTTTTTCCCAGTTCCCTGCCTGTGAATGCTAAAGCTGGGTTTTACCCAGATTTTTGAAGTCAGATTTCTAAATCCAACATTCTTTTCAACATACTATACCACCTTTTTAAGTACAGGGGATATTGAACCCAGGGCCTGGGCATGCTAGGCTAGACAAGCACTCTACCACAGAGCATCACCCCAAACCCCTTTTTAAAATTTTGAGACAGGTTCTCACTAAGTTGTGCAGGCTGTCTCTGGCCTCAAACTCAAGATCCTCCTGCCTTAGTCTCCTGAGTCTAGGATTACAGTGTGTGCTACAGTGCACACTACTTCTCTTGTATTGAGTGTGTGAGGCTGCAGATTGTTCAACTGAGAGTCTTGAGGGGAGAGAATCAGAGGATCCTCAAGTGTACTTGGTAGGAAGAGACAATCATGAGAGTAGGGAACTGGCTTGAGGACTGTAATCTCCTGGTAGATCAAGAGGGGTACCCAGGGAGGGGGTCTTGCTTAGGGAAGGGGACTCCAAGGCTCATATAGGAACACATGTGTGTGCCACCAGCTGCATGTGTATGGGTTCAGGTACTGCCCTCACTCTGTACCCCTTGCGGGTAGTGGGGTGAAGGCAAGTAAGGGTCATAGGGAAGCTACTTTGACCTTCAACAGCAGCTATTCATCAGGCATCCTCGGTATGCAAAATGGTCTGACTTTATTTTTTCTGGGCCATTCTAGGAGGAAAAAAGCCTGACTTGTCAGCAGGCAGGGGAAGGAAGATTCTGTGGGTGAGAAAGGCCTTACATGGCAGAAGTCTGAGTATGGGAGGCCTTGGTGATCTGAAGGGTGGACCATTGCAGTTGAATGTCCCACAGGTTTTGGGATGTTTTCTATTTCCAATATTTTGGCTCAGAAAATTTGGGTTTGAGAAGTACAAGAAAGCAACTTGGGTTGCATGTGGCCTAAGTGTGAATCTCTGACCCATCATTTCTTGTGTTGTAGTCTTGACAAGCTAAGTAATCTCTCTAGGTTGCATTGCCTCACCTGTAAAATAGTTCTCACCCTGGCGGGCTTCCTGTGGCACGTGGTGGTAGCACCTTCATCTGGGGTTTTCCTGGGTTGGCCACTGCTTGAGGGCTAGGGCCTTGCATCACCAAAGAGTAGCTCGGTCCCAGACATACTGCGAATGTTCCACACGTGGCTGCTAATGACAGGTGACCAGAGGGGAGCAACAGGTGTCAATGGATCCTTGAGTCAGACAGACCTGAGTTCAAGTTCTGACTTCACTATTTATGGGTTGTTATTTTATTTCCTCCCACCTCACTTTCTTTTCGGGTAAAATGAGGATAATTACAGAAGATGCCTCATAGGTTGTTGTGAAGATGAAAAGAGGGGTCCATGGGTAGCAAAAGATGGAGAAATTGCAGCTGTGATGACTATAGGTTGGCAGGAGGAAGACTCAGGCAGCCTGCACCCAGTTCCTGAGCTTCATGAATTATCAGCCCTCTGGTCTTGGACAACCTTCCTGAGCCTTGTTTTCTCATCTGTCACATAGAAGTGTTGATGTTCTGTTGCCTCAGGACTGGTGTATGCTTCAGGTTAGGTGATATTCAGGGAAAGTTTGCCATCCATGAAGCACTAACCAAATACATAGGATTATAGACTCTGATTCCTGTTGCTTCCACCACCCCCATTTGTCCTTTGTGGGATCTCAGAATCCTCAACAAGGGGTCCTTCAGCGGCTTGGACTGTAGCTCAGTGGTAGAGCACTTACCTAGTAAAGAGCCCTTTTTTTTAGGTGCTGTCAAGTCAGATATGACTCATAGTAACCCTGTGTATAACAGATAAAACATTATCTGATACTGTGTCATGCCTGACATTATTGTTAGCGCTTCTCTACTATTCATAGGATTTTTGATGCCTAGTTGTTTTGGGAGTGGGCTGCTGCGTCCTTCTCCCAAGCCTACATACAGTACCTGGTGTTCCCAGGAGGTCTCCCATCTATGTACTAACCAGGCCTGACCCTGCTTAGCTTCTGAGATCCAACGCCAGAGTGGTATGGTTGTAGACAAAGGGTCCTTTGGGCTCCCTAAAATTCCTTTCCAGGCAAGAAAGTTTCTTTCCATGAAGGTCTGCTGCCCTCTAGTGGACATTGTTGCCATGCAAAGAATTTTCCTGGAATATTTAGCACAGCTGAGAGCAGTGGCTATGAGTGAAGGTCCTTGCCGCTACCCTCTAGGGCAGCGGTTCTCACAGTGTGGTCCCTGAACAGCAGAAACAGCATCACTTGGGTGTTTGTTAGAAATGCAAACTCTCAGTCCCCACCCTAGGTCCACTGGGTCAGACACTGCTGTAATCAGCTCTCTACACTGATGCTCACTGAAGTTTGAGACCTGCTATGTTAGGGACTTCAGGGAGTCAGATCTAGAAGGGAGGTGTGGGGAAAGAGGTGAGAAAGGAGGTGACTTGAAGTGTGCAGTGGCACAGCTGGCTGGGGTGTTAAAAATGTCAACACTTCAGAAGACTTTTTTCTTTTTTTCCGATACTGGGGGTTGAACCCAGGGCCTTGCGCCTGCATGCTCTGCAAGTGCTGGACCACTGCTGAGCTGCACCCTCAGCCCATTTTTTTACTTTATGAGACAGGGTCTCACTAAGTTACTCAGACTGCCTCTGGTCTCAAAGTTGCAATCCTCTCGCCTCTGCCTCCCGAGCTGCTGGGATTACAGGCGTGCGCCACGGCGCCTGGCTACTTCAGAAGATTTTAAAGAATGGTAGCATTAATACTCACATTCCCTTGTCTACATTTACTAGTTGTTACCATCTTGCCAATTTCCTTCATCGCCTGCTCTCTGTATTTCTTTTATGCTGAACTATTTAAAAGGAAGTGGAAGGAATCCTAATACATCACTCTTAAATATTTAGCCGGCATTTTGTATAAGTAACTTCTATATAGCCATGATGTCACCATTGCAACTAAGAATCTCAACAATTTGATAATATCTAATTTGCATTTTTGTCGGCAGCCGTAGTACCCCTGGCATCCAATCCTACCTGATCTCAGAAGCTAAGCAAGGTTGGCCTTGTTGGTCCTTGGATGGGAGACCACCTGGCAATACCAGGTACTGCAGGCTAGGGAGAAGAACCTGGCAGCCCATTTGAAAAACAATCTGCCATTGAAAATCCTATGAATAATAGAGAAGCACTGACATAGTGCTGGGCATGGCACAGTGTCAGGGAGTGTTTTGTCTGTTGTACATAGGGTCACTATGAGTCAGATCCGACTTGATGGCACCTATGACAACCACCACAACAAATCTTCATTGTATATTAAAATTTCTTCAATTGTTTCCATTTTCCTCCACCAATTTTAAAAGTATTTGTGTGCGTTTTAAATCTGAGCTCTAATCAAGGTTTATCGCCCTCCTTGATGTTTTTTAAAAATGGCATTTACTTTCTTGAAGAGTCTAGGCCAGTAGCATTCTAGAATGTTCCACAACTGGATTGTCAAGTTGTTTTGTCATGATTGGATTTAGGTTGGATGTTTTTGGCAGGTATACTTCATTGGAGATGTGTGCTTCCTGTAGTGTCATGTCAGGAGGCTCCTAATAGAGGGGTATGTCATGACCTCTTAATGCCACTTGTGCATTTGAATCACCCAGGGAGCCTTTTTTCAGATTTATGTTCTTGGCCTGCACACCTGGCATTTCAGATCCATTGGTCTGGGGTCTGCTCAGCACATTGCCATTATTCAGAATCTCACTAGGATTCTGCTGTGAGGCCAGGGTTGAAATGCATGCTTGTGTTGCCTTCCAGTGGCTCTCTTTCATGGGTTTATATTGCCCAGCCATACATTTTAAAGCCTCCAACCCAAAATAACAGCAACCACAGCAGTGCTACCAAACCCCTCTACTTCTGTGTAAACCCCAAGCTCCTCTACTGCCAGTGAGGACGACTTACTCCAATCCCTTGACCTTTGGGACACAGACTTGGAGCTGAGCTGGATCTTCAGCTCAATATGGAGACAGATAATGCAAGGCTGTTGATGGTGGTGGGGCAGGTGTCAAGGATTCTGGAAGGAACTCCTCCTGGGATGGGGGCTGGAGTCATCATGACCCAGTGAGAACTAGGGAGCTAATGTCATCTGAATGGGTGGGAGTGACATATCTGGGAAAGATCCAACTGACTTTAAGAATAAGAATTTGAAGATACTCAGCATTCCTTCATGTTATAACAGATTAGTTAGTGACAATTTCCACTATCCCAACTTTTGTGTTTGCCTGCCTGCTCTCTCTCTCTCTTTCTCTCTTACACACACACACACACACACACACACACACACACACACATTCCTGTCATCACTGAGTTTAAGGAATGCATTGATTTATAAACTGTACTTCAGTGGGTAAGCTAATACAAGCGTAAATGACCTTTAGAGATGTTGATATCAGCATGGATGGAGGCAGTGATTTAGGAGTGAGGGACAAACAGTTAAGAAAAATACAATGGTGGTCAGAAGGCATGGGAATTTGACTGAAGCAGGGAGACGTGTAGGTGAAGCTGCTGCAGGGAATTTGCTTCCAAGGATCATGGGAGAGAGACTCAATGAAGAAGTTCTGAGTGGAATGGCAGGGGATGCGGTGCAGGGGATGAAGACAGACGAAGTTGCTGAAATGCTTAAAATTACCAAGTTTAACTGTCTTTTAGGACTACAGGTGAAGCTGCTCGGCTGAGATTCAGCATGTGGAGGCAGTCACAAAGGTCTACATCAGATTGGACTGATGGCTGGCTGTGCTCACCCCCGTCTGGTACTCTGAACTGGGAGCAGAAAGCAGCTCATAGAGCCAAGCTGGCTGCAGGTAGTAAAAGCAGGCTGCACAAAGAGCAGTTTTTTGTGATGGAGGGATTAGGGAAGAGGAGGAAGACATGACCGTCTACCCAATTTTGGTAGCTCTTGCCTCCCTACATCTGCCCTTGCCTCCTCAAATCCCAGCCTGGCTACACAGCAACTCTGACATACATGAAAGCCTTTGGAAATGTCAGAGCCCCCAAAGAATCTTCAGCTGTGTCACTTTGTTATATATGTGCTCACACATGCACGTACAACACACATGTAAAAACACATGAGCACTGAGTTTGGACTCAGGACTGGCAAGTCCAGTCTTTGCTCTTCCACTGACAAACTGCAACCTTGGGCAAGTTGCTTCACCTCTCCAGCACCTGGCTCACTTTATTCTTGAAGGACAGTTTTGTTTAGTGTTAAATCTACGTGGACAGTTATTACCTCTAAAGTTCAGTCTCTTCATCTGTTAAAAGTGGATATACATATCTTTCTTAGTGATCTCATGGGAAGTTCTTGTGGGGAACCACATGGCATAATGACTGAAGGCTTTAGGGGAACAGATGACAGATGTTTTGGAAGTTGTGTAAGATAGTGTATATTTTCTCAGTGCACAGGCTCATCACCCAAAGTTTCTACAACTGTGCTTCTCAATCTTGTATTCATTGTTATTGTCACTGCAAGAAGCCCTTCTAGATATATTAATTCCTCCCCCCATGGAAATTTAATACTACAGATAAACTGCAAATCTGTTATGCACTATATGTATATCTGTGCTTTATACTGAAAAAGAATAAAGATTTCTTCTCCCTAAGTACCAGCTTTTGCTCTCTTTAGAGCAACATCATCCTTGTTGACAATGCATGTCCAAGTAGAATTAGAAAATTAGCAGCCTTTTCAACCTGCAGTGTTCCCTAAGGGTTAAAATACTGGGATTTGGGCTTGGGTAGACCTGGATTGCATCCCTCCTCTGTCCTTCAGTAGCTGTATTACATTGGGTAAGCTACTTCACCTCTCTAGGCCTGTTTTTTATTTGAAATATAATGACCATAATTAAATGGGTCTTTAGTACAGGGTCTGTTGTTGTTGTTGTTAGGTGCTGTCGAGTCGGTATCTGACTCATAGTGACCCTCATAGGGTTTCCAATGGCTGTTTCGGGATTGCCTTGGGAGTGGATTGCCAGGTCCTTTCTCCCATTTTTGCGGTGCTGGGAATTGAACTCGGGACCTCAGAGACTGCAGTGCAGTGCTCTACCAACTGAGCTAAATCCCAGTCCTAGTACAGGGTCTAGAACATAGTAAATATTCAATTGCTATTAGTTATTTGTCTGTAGCTATACTACCCTGGCACTCAATCTCGTCTGATCTTGGAAGCTAAGCAGAGTTGGGCTTGGTTAGTACTTGGATGGGGGACCACTTGGAATACCAGGTGCTATAGTCTTGGAAGAAGGACCCAGCATGTCCACTCCTGAAACAATCAGCTATAGAAAACCCTATGAATAGCAGAGAAGCAACAACAATAGTGCCAGGCATGGCACAATGTTGAAAAGTGTTTTGTTCTGTAGTATGAGTCGGACCCAACTAGTTGGCACCTAATAGCAATAACAACATTAGTTATTAACAAGTAGTTCAAAAGGACACAATATTCCTTAGCATTTTTATTATTTTACTATGAAAACAACACATATGTTTTAATATATTTAGACATTAAAGAAAAATAAGTTTTCTACATCCTCCTCCCCTGATCCCATTCCTCACATCATAAGGTCTGCCCCAGAGGAACAAAAACCCTGAGGCGTCTGGCTCTGCAGAGCCTGAGGGGAACCTTGGGACCAGGGAAGCAGAGAGAGCCTGGCAGCAGATTGTCTTCAGGGTAGCCAAGCAGAGGCCACCACCAGGGCACAAGGGAGGACATTCCTCCAAAGGTTTGAAAGCAGATGCTTGAAGAAATATACCTTCCTGTAGGCCAGAGGTTCTCTAAGGGTGTTCTTTGGACTGGCAGCATCAGATCCCATAAGTATTTATAAGAGCTGCAAATATTTGTGTTCTGACCCAATTCTATTGATTCGGAGACTCTGGGAGTGAAGCTCAATAGTTTGTATTTTAACAAGCCCTCCAGGTGGATCTGAGGCAATCTCAAGCTTGAGAACTATTGCTTCAGGAAAAGGGTTCCCTCCCACAATAGCTTGTGGAGGGCTGGATTGCAAAAGGTTTGCAAAGACAAGGGCCAGCTGGAGTCCCTCCATGGGAGAAACCTAGGTTGGAAGTTTAAAGTCTTGGAACAGAAGCCAGCTGTAAATGCTTGACCACTCCTTGGAGACTGCTAATATGGCTGGATTGGGTTCAAAGGGAGTTATTTTAGAGTTCATCTTGGAGCTTGGATTGAACATGACCACCAAGGAAGATGTAAGTGTCTGTGTGTGCATTGATGATCTTCCTCTGCAGAATATTATGTTGTCTTTCTACATAAAAATAGAACGTCCAGGCTATGCCAATGTGTGGTTTAGATAGGGTATGTTGTATATTTTGGCTTCAAGTGTTTTATGAGTCCAGGATTAATTTTTTGCTGGTCAACCTAACCTAGTCATAAGAATGTTCTAGTTTATAAATGTGTCTTTCTCAATAATTTAAGGTGGTTGAGCCAGTAATAGATTTTTAATTCTTCTGCTTAGTTCTTAAAAGAAAAAGTCAATGGGATTTGAGAAACTTTCTTCCCACTAACTTTAGAATCTTGGGGAGAGGCCAGTCAGTTAGGAATGAGGCCAGGCTGTATATAATAGGAAACCTAAAATGTCATTGGCTTCTTCACAAAAGGGTTTTATTTTTTCACATCAAAGGAGTCTGGAGGTGGGCAGTTCAAGGTTCATGTCATTAAGACTAGAACGCTCTTTATCTTTCTGCCTCAATGTCCCAGCTCATGACTGCCATCCTCAGTCAAGGTCACCTCATTCCCAGGAAGCAGGACTGAGGGAGAGAGGAGGGAGGGGGCTGGAGTTGCCTTGACTGTGACTCAGAGGAAGTCTCCCATAATACTTTTTCTCATATCTCACTGGCCAGAAAACAGGCGCTGAGGCATCTGAGAACACAGTCTTATTCTGAAAGGCAAAGATCCCAGCTAAAAGCAGGGTACTGTTACTAAAGAAGAAAGGTGATTGGACAGTGGGGCAAGCAGATAGCGTGTGGTCTGTGTGAAATGGGTTCTGTCCATGTACACAATTGTTAAGGAGTCCGAGAGAACGGCCTTGAGCAATAGCCGTAAGATGATGTCCTCAGGCAAAATCCTGTTTCACTGCCTCTCCCAAAGGGCAAGGACTGGGCTATGCATAGCTGAACCATATCCTGGGCATGCCTATATCCATCCGACAGGGAAAAATGCAGAGCCATGGAGCTTTCTGCCTGTGGAAGGAGGAGGGAAGTGGAGGGCCTGGGCAAGGCAGGTGTGCGGTCTAGAGATTGAGGTGATTGGTGAGATTTCTGCTTTTTCCTTCTGGTCTGTGGATTTGTCACATGCCCTCTTCCTTTCTAAGCTCCTGGCATTAAAGAGTGCTTAAGGTGGACTGGAACAATGAAGTTAGGCTAGGGACAGCTGAAAGGGGCTGTGTGTAAATCACAACTAAAGGACTTCCACCCAAAGATTGGTGGATTTCCCAGGGATTCAGTCAGGAGCACGCCAGGGCCTTCTGCTTATTCTTAAGGGCTCACTTGAATTCTGGAGCCTTCCTCCTTAGCATGCCTACTTGTATGAGATAGGTGCTTTTTGAGACCTCCAGAAATAGGACTAGTTGAGTTATAGAATTTAATCATGGGCTTAACATATGAGGATAGGAGCTTTCAGATTCTTGTCTAAATTTGACAAGGCCATTACTCATATGTAGTAGTTGCTTTTGTGGTATTTTGGGACATGAATTTGACTGAGTTTTACCACTTACTGACTATTTGACCAGGTGTCAGTTCCTTAACCCTCCATGTTTCAGTTTCCTCACTGATTATTGAGAGGGCTAAATGAAATTTGTGTATGTGTGCATGCGCGCGCGTGTGTACATAATATAGTTGTAATAACAACATGATACAAATTCTTTTGAATCTCATTTACTCAATGTCATAGCATAAACATTTTTCATGTTATTACATGTCTTTACAATAGCAATATTTATTTGTTTTCCTATTTTGAACATTGAAGTGAGATATTCATGTCCAAGTTTTCTTGGTGCACAAACTTTGAAATTATTCATTTGATTGGATTTTCAAAAAATGAGTTACTAGGTTAAAAGGATTTAGACATGGATTGGCAGATCATTTTCCCAAAAGACTTCAATTAATTGACCTTACCACTAGCAATATGTATTAGTCAGCTTTTTGTCTCCGACAAAATACCTGAGGAAAACAACTTAAAAGGAGGAAAAATTTATTTTGACTCATGGTTTCGGAGGCTTCAGTCCATGATTGCTTGGCCCAGCTGCTTTGGGCCTATGGTGAGGGAGAACATTATGGAGGGGAACACATGGTGGAGCAAAGCTGCTCACCTCATGGTGAGCAGGCAAGAGAGAGTGAGCAAGAGAGGGAGAGGGAGAGGGGGAAAGGAAGGAAAGGAAAGGAAAGGAGAGAGAGAGAGAGAGAGAGAGAGAGAGAGAGAGAGAGAGAGAGAGAGAGAGGAAAGGAATGGAGGAAGGAAGGGGCTGGACTCCCAAAATACCCTTTAAGGACATGCCCCAAGTGACCTACTTCCTCCAACTAGGTCCCACCTCCTAAAGTTCCCACCCACCTCCCAAGAATGCCACCAGCTGGGGGACCAAGCCTTCACTACATGAGCCTTTGGGGGCCATGCCACATCTAAACAATAACACAATATAAGGTAGAGCTCGTTTTCCCATTCTGTGCACATTGTAAGCCATGTCCATATCATAAAGAATCCATATCATGACGTGTAGTTTTATAGGTGAAGAATGGAACCTCAGTTTTAGACTTTGTATGCCATTTAGAACTGGTGAGATTACATTTTTTCTTTCTTAGTTTATTTCTTAGTTCTATTTTTGTAAATTATATGTCTAGTGTGGCTTCTGTCCATTATTTTGTTGTATCTTAGAAAGCTGAACATTTCCAAATGTGGATTCAGTTTGGTGTCCTGACTGTGAACCTGCCTACACTTGGGTTATATGTGAGTATGTGATTGTATTCGACTGTGAATATGTCTGTTTTAGCTAATGTCCAAAATACCGAGTGGGCTGAAGTATGTCTGGAAATTATTTTATGAGACTTTAACCCATCAATTAATTTTTTTTAGAGAGTCTTCAGTTAGGAGAGGCAAGTAAGTTCTTTGTGGACATTGGTAGAAAAGGTTTGTAGTTAACATCAAGAGATCATCATCTTCCCATTTGGACTGTGTCTCCCATCTTTGGATTCCTAGCCCTTCTCTCCTTGTCCATTTTCTGCTGCTGTAGCAGAATATCACAGACTGGGTAATTTAGAAACAGTAGTTTGTTTGGCTCACAGTTTTGGAGGCTGGGAATTTCAAGAGCATGATCCTGGTATCTGGCCAGGACCTTCATTCTGCATCATAACATGGCAGAAATATAAGTGAATACATGTGAGACAAGTTTGGCAGAACTCATTGTTTTTATCAAGAACACACTCCTGTGATAATTGACCAAATCCTGATATAACAATGTCAAGCCATCCACGAAGGCAGAGTCTTCATGACCTAATCACCCCTGAAAGGTTCCTCCCCTCTTAACACTGTCACAGTGGCAATTAAATTTCAAGGTGAGTTTTGGAGAAGACAGGGTCTCGCTAAGTTATGCAGACTGCCTCTGGTCTTGAACTTGAGATCCTCCTGCCTCTGCCTCCCGAGCCGCTGGGATTACAGGCATGTGCCACTGTGCCCGGCTCTCACTAGGATTTCTTGAATGTTTAAATAGCACAGTGGGCTGGGGTTTAGCTCAGTTGGTTGAGTGCTGCTCTGCATGCTCTGAGGCTCTTGGTTTGATTCCCAGCACTGCAAATGGGAGAAGGACCTGGTAGCCCACTTCCAAAGCAATCCTGAAAACACTCAGCCACCGAAAACCCTATGAATAGCAGAGGAGCACTGACATAGTGCCAGGGATGGCACAATGTTGGAGAATGTTTCGTTCTATTGTACATAGGCTCGCTATGAGACCGGTCCAACTCTGTGGCACCTAACAACAATGATGATAAATAAATGGCATAGGGGTGCATCTGACAACAGGTCAGTGTGTCTTTTCTAAAAATTAAGTTTCTACAGAGCAAAGTCTGTGAACGACTGAGATGGGGTTGGCTACAAAGGTGCTGAGAAACCCCTGCCTCTGGGGAGCTCTTGGAGACAGCATCCCTGACTCTTGTATGCCTGTGGAGTAAAGTGTGGGCATCCTCTTCCTACTCCTTCCTCCTGGGAAGGAGGGACTCCATCTAATTCCATAGTTTCCACAGGAGAAATATAAAGGCAAAGGGAAACTCTTGACTAGGATTCCTTTTCCAGGTGACTCGGGCCTTTAGGGATGGTGGCTGTTGGAGTCTAAGCAAATCAAAACCTTGGGCTTTGAGGGGGATCAACAGAACTTGGTTATGAAAATTAGAATGTATAATAATAGGGAAATGGTTAAATAAATTCAAGTGTGAAAGACTATGCAGTGGTTAAATGAAATAGGTATGAAGACATTAGATATTTGAGATGTACTCATAAGTGAAGAAAATAAGTTGGATAAATAGAAAATTACAATTCTTTTAATGTAAAAAATAAAAACAGAAAACCAAGTTTTTTCCAAATTCACATTATCAACCATACCCAAAAGGTTAGGAAGATGTTGTGTTCAACTGGTGATGGTGGCTACCTTTCAGGAGAGTGTGTATGAGGGACAATTTGCTCAAATTCCAAGAGATAATGTGATTATGCATTACTTTTATAGTCAGAAGAAACAAATAAGAAAACAGCAACAACAACAAAAAACCCATTTGGCTTGAAAATCTTGGATCTGAATATTTCTGTTTACCTGAAGCCTTGGGGTCCACCAGTGGTTAGAATTGCCTGTGGTACCTGGCTTAGTCCTGATGCAGAGCAATGGGACTGACATTAAAACTGCACTTGAGGGAGCCAAGTCTTGGTTCAACAAGGACCCTTGTTGAATTCCAGGAAAACCAATAAGTGCTCCAAGCCTCACAAGGTTGCTATGAGCACAAAGTGAGAAAATACATGAATGTGTTTTACAAAAGTTTGAGTGAGAGGCAAATGTAAAATAGAGATATTATAGTTTGCCTTTACATATTTATAGTACCTCCTAAACATGGGCTAAGGGAGGAAGGAAAACATTGAGAGCTTACAGGACAGATGGTTTTAAGTACTTCTCATGCACTATGTGAACATACTTGTTGTGAATACACTGCAACCCTTAAAGTAGGTATTATGGTGATGATCTCTATTTCATAATTGAGGAACTATCAAGAACTTTTGGGTAATTTCCTATGGTTATTCAGCTGGCAAGCTGCAGTCAGAAATTGTACCCAGCCCTTCTGCCCCAGTGTGCTGCTCTCAATTGTGAACATAAGTTGAAATACCCTGGCACACATCCATAGCTGTATGTATATGACTATGACATACATATCTATAAGGCTATGCATAACACACATGTTATATATTTACTGTCCACTTCTCACAGCAGGTCAGAGTAAGCTTGAGATTTAAATCTCCAAAACTGCATATGTGAGGTTGATTCTAAACACTATCAAGTATTTAGCATATCCTTGTGCAGTCACAGGAATAATAGTGACTCTTATTTTCTAAACATTCACTGTATGTAAGACTCTTAGGTCTTTGCAAGTAATACTTTAATGCACACAACTTCCTGCAGTAGGTACTATTATTCTCATTTTACAGTTGTCAAAAGTGCTGTATATGGGAGTTTAAACTTGCCCAATACAAAGATGTTTATAGTCTCTACCCTTAGTCCAATGTGGCAGTGATATGGATAGTTACAAAGTTCTAAAGGCACCCAGAGTGGACCAATCCCTGCAGGGGAAGATGTGAAATTTTGCCTGGGATCCTGAAACATGAGGGAGCATGTGCTGGGCCTTTCGGTAAATCAGGACCCAATCTCAAATTCTGTTTTAGAAAAGAGCCCTATCCTTGTCAAGTAAGAAGCAGAAAACTGGTAAACTCTAACAGATCTTTATTTTGGAGAAGCTGCTGGGGCTGTCTCTAACAAAGGAGAGAGCAGCAGCTGGGAGAGGAAGGGGTGAGGCTTTTAGGGGCTGTAGGTGGGAGGTGGAAGGGGTGATTGATGTGTCACATTGGGACTAGTAGGAAGTGGGTGCATGGAGGGTTCTGATAGGCTGGAAGAGGGAAAAGGAAGTAGTCATCGGTTGCAGGGCCCCAGGACAGATTTTGAGTTAGGTTTTGGGGGGCTTTTTGAGGACTGGGGCATAATGGGTAAAAGAAGACACCATCATATAGGAAGGTGCCATTTTGTAACAGGTTCTGCCTAACATTCCAGTGGTTTTGTTTTAGGTTGATTGGGCTGAGGTCATAATCTTCTGTAACTTCTGGCTGAAAAGGGGTGTCATTTATGGATGAGGGGGCTGATAGGGAGTGGATGAAGGCAGGATGTCTTGGTATGGGGGAAGATCATGTCCTCTACAGAGTGGTCAGAGTCCTGCCATGAAGAGTTTGGGACTGGTTGGTGAAGGCACACATGCGCTCCTGTAGAAAATTTTGAAAACAGCAAAACAGGCGCGGCCCGAAGACTAACACTAATAAGAGCATGACTAAGAGTCCAATTAGGGGTAGAAGCCACGACATTGAGGACAGCTATGCAAATCAGGAACCCCAAGAATCTGACAGCTATTGGTGAATGTCTGAGGCCTTTTTGAAGAGGTTTTTTTGCTCCATCTTGGGCTGTTCCTAACTCATTTGCATAGACACAGCACTTTTCTTCTAAGAACATTCAGAGGTCTCCTTTTTTCAGTGGTTAAGAGGTCTAATCCCTGGCAATTTTTGAGAACTACACCAGCCAGTGAATATATTTGATCTTGTAGGACTTTGAGCTGTTGGGCAATAGATTGTAAGCTGTCTGCCAGTTGTTGGGACAGGTATCTGTAGTATGTTATGGATGTTGTAAGCCCACTGATTCCTGTCCTCACACTGGCATCAATTCCTAGGACTATTAACAAGGGAGCAGCAACAAAGCATTTGGGCTTTATAGAAGCTGATAAAGGTACAGAAAATGATTATTAGGAGTTATTTGGATGTCTGGGGTAAGGCAAATTAAAGTCCCTGTCCAATAAGTAGGAAGATGAAGATATATGTTTGTCCCACAATGAAAATAGATATCTTGATTATCTAAGCAGAAATTGTTATTGATAGAAAAGAGGAGACTTTGTTATTTTCATTTTTCCATACTCTCACAGTTCCACTTAAGGTAACTCCAGTTAGAGGTTCAAAGGGTCCCTGAGGGTTTATTTGTGTGTGAGATGAAGTGGTGTTTTCTATAAGTATAAACTTATCCTCTAAATATACCCAAAATGTGGAATTGGGTGGTGTTTAAGAGGATTTTCTGGTAGAAGGTTGATGTATCTTGGTCACAGTTTTGCCAAGGAAAAACTGCAGTAAGTTTGTGGCCTGCTGAAACACAGTTGAGAAGTGGGGGCAGTTGAGAAGGCTCCAGTAAGGTTGGGGAGGTCCTGCAAAGTGGACCTGTCTCTCAAAGACAGGTGTTCCTGTGTGGGGAAGGTAATAATTAGCATGATCAATGGATAGACTGATATGTAATGTATAATTGCAGAGATGTGGAGCTAAGTATCCTATTGGGGTGCCTCTGGACTGATTACAAGACATACAAAGGGGTGACTTATGTGATAAGAAGGTTTTGAAGGTGATGGGTCCTGTGATGGGACCTTTGTGGGAAGTGTGGGGATTTATTTGTTGTAAGAACAGTTGAAGAAGTTGGACTGCTCTTCCAATAAAGTTGTTCATGTAATGTCAGTAATCTTGAAGTCATAGAGGCTGTTTAGCTGTAACAGCTGGAAGTTATCTCCTTCTTGAACTTTGGCATGGTAAGATATGTTGGAGATGGCCCAAACAAATGGAGGAACAGGGGTAGCAGAATAGCCCTCAGGTGAAAGTGATAGGCAGAGCCAGCAGTCCTGGGTGAGGGCAGGATTTGTAGAATTGAGAAATTGATGAGTGGCCTTAAGAGTATAGAGTAAGTATTGTGAGTTGGAGTCCTTCAGGAGATTGGAGACTGGGAAACCGTGACAGGAAAGGGGTGGTGAAAATTATTAGTGGACACAGGCCAAGGGGGCTAAACCGAAGACGGAGGAGAAATACAGTGACAGGAGCAGACATCTTTCAGGATTTTTCCAATCCTTGGGAGCTACTGTCCAGAGTCCAACAGCAAATAGGATGATGAGGATTCTGAGCAGGCCATGGAAATAGGGCAGCAGGCAGGACATGTCCAGGGATCTAGAAAAGGGAGGAGGATGGGATTTAGAGCCTTAAGGGAAGAGGAGGGGGGGAATGTATAGAGAGTGGTTTCTAGGGGGCATGAAATCTTGAAGGGTTCCCTGAAAGAAACAGTCATCAACTCAGGTTAAAATAGAGTCTACCAGGTCTGGAAGGGAAGGGAACCATGGGAGATCTTCCTGGAGGGTTTGGGCAAACAGTAAAAAGTGAGGGGAACAATGGCATTAGGTCATATCTTCCTCCTCCTCCAGGATGCAGGAGAGTTTGAGTTTTGTCAGTCCGGTCTGGAGAGAGGAGTATGGAGGAGGTTGGTTAAGTTGTTTGGGTACGTAGGGAGAAAGTGGAGAGGAGGCCTTTTTTTTTTTTTATCTTAGAGAGGTGGTACCATGGGTTTTTCCCTATGAGTTTAACTGCAGTAGGTGTTGTTAACCACCTACTGCACCACCGTGAGTGGGCCTTCCCATTTGGGCTGCAAAGGTTTGGGATGTAGGATTTTAAGATATACTTGGTTGCCCAGGGAGATGGGTGACTGATGGGTATCTTAGGGTGATGGGGCAGGCAGGCAATGATTGGCTAAAGAACATAAAAGATGGTGGATGTGATTTAAGGTTGGGATGTTGTCTGCTAGGAGGTGGGAGGATGTGGGTAGGTTCTAAAGGATGAAAGGATGCTTATACATTAGTTCAAATGGGCTGAGATTTAGAGGCTTGTGCGGAGCTGCTTGTGTCTGAGGGCTAAAGGGAAGAGTGTGATCCATGGAGTTTGTAGTTCTAGAGAGAGTTTGGGCAGGTGAGACTTGATGGGAGCATTTTCTCATTCTACTTTTCCTGACAATTGATGGAGATAAGGAATGTGGAACCTCCACTTAGTATTTAAAGCCTCTACCACTTGTTGAGTAATTTGTAAGATGAATGCAGGCTTACTGTCAGACTGAAGGGATCAAGGTAGGCCAAAGTGGGGAATTATATCAGTGAGGAGAGCTTGGGATACTGTAGCTGCTCCCTCAGTGGTGCTGGGAGAAGCCTCTATCCAGCCTGAGAAGGTGTCTACGAGTGTTAGGAGGTATTTAGTTTTTTTTTTTTAATTGGGGGCATGTGGGTAAAGTCTATTTGCCAGTCTTCTCCAGGGAGTTGTCCCCTAGCTTGATGAGTGGGGGAAAATGATGGCCTGACACCCCCCTTGGGGAAAGTTGTGGAGCAAATCCAGCAGGAATGGGTTACCTGTTGTATTTGACTTGTGAGAGATGGATGATATAGAGATGAGCTGATCAGGTGGAGGAGAGGTTGTGCTCCTATGTGTAAGGAATCATGTATATTGGTGAGAACTGATGTAAGTGAATCAGGAATGATATGGCATCCATTTAGAACTAGCCATGACCCTGATTGGATTGCTCACTTTTCTTTGTGTTTGATAACCTCTTGAGGGGTGTACTGTGGATTGATAGGAGGTATGGCTATCATTTGTGTATGGGCAGCTTGTTGAGCAGCCTGGTGGGTGTCCTGGTCTGCCTTGTGGTTTTCTTGGGCTATGGTGTTGGTAGTGGATTGGTGTCCCTTCCAGTGGATAATACCCACCATAGTTTGGAGTGTGGCCACCTGGAGGAGATCTTTAATGAGAGGTCCATTTATGATGAGTGTTTCTTAGTGGACATAAATCCATGTTCTTGCCATATTGTTGAGTGTGAATGTAAGATATAGTAACCATATTTTGAATGTGTATGAATGTTGGCCCTTTTACCCTGTGCTAGGGTGAGGGCCCTAGATAGGGCAAAAAACTCTGCCTTTTGTGAAGTGGTACTAGCGGGGAGTGGACGGACTTCAATAGTCTTGGTAAGTGAAACTATTGCATGTTCTATGTGGCACCATCCTGGGATGGAGGAGGGGGAAGGACTACCATCAGTGAAGCAGATGGAATCTGGATCTTGAATAAGGTCTTAGGATACATTAGGCAGTGATGGGAGCAGATTGTCCAGGGTCTCTGTACATGAGTGAGTCAGGGAAATAGGGCCCCTTGAGGGAGTTAGGTGGCCGGGTTTAAAGGAGGGCAGGACTGGAGGGTGAATGAAGAGTTTTCCAGGAAAATGGTATGGAAGGACTAAAGGTGAGAGGGTGATAAATTTGAAAAGCTGTGGTGTGTGAGAAGGTCTCGGAGATGATGGGGCAACTTTATGAGTGTGAGTTGTCCAAAAGTTAACTTGCTGCTCTCTAGGGCCAGGGGGGTGGCTGCTGCCAGTGCTGGGAGCCAGAGGGGGCAACATCCTGTGGTGGAATGTAGCTGTTTTGAGAGGTATACCACTGGGCCAAGGTGTCCCTCAGTGGTTTGTCCCCAAACCCCTAAAGCTAATCTTGACCACTCAGTAACAAAAAGAGTGAATGTTTTTTGTAAGTCTGGAAGAGATAGAGCAGAGGCCAACAGTATGGCTAATTGGAGTTGAAGGAAAGGACTCTTAAGAGGACACATTGGGTCTAATAGTTTTAAGGGATCCCCCTTAGCTGCCTCATAAAGAGGTTTTGCCAGAAGACTAAAATTTGGAATCTGTAAGCAAAGGTAACCTGCTAGTTCCAGGAAGGAGAGTTTCTGTTTTTGAGGTAGGTATAGGGAGATTATGGATGAGTTATTTTCTATCTATGGTTATCTCTCATTTGTGAGATGAAATTTTAACCCCTAGATAGATAACAGAGGGTAAGGAGAGCTGAGACTTGTTGTGTGAGATGCAGTATCCATGTTAGGCTAAAAAGTTTAAGAGGGAAGAAGTATGTATCTGGGGAAGCCATGAGGTAGGGCTGCAAAGAAGACCATCTACATATTGAAGTAAAGAGGAAGGCTGGAGATTTAGGTTAGTTAGGTCGGAGGCCAACCTGCAGCTGTAGCCCTGTGGCATCCGATCCCGTCAGATCTCGGAAGCTAAGCAGGGTTGGGCCTGGTTAGTACCTGGATGCGAGACTGCCTGGGAACACCAGAAGCTGTAGGCTTGGGAGAAGGACCTGGCAACACCCTCCCAAAAATCAATCTGCCATTGAAAACCCTATGAACAGCAGAGAAGCACTGACAATTGTGTTTCCCCTGTTGTACAGAGGGTCGCTATGAGTCGGATACCGACTCGACGGCACCTAACAACAACAACAACAGGTCGGAGGCCAGTGCCTGACTGAATAGGTGAGGGTATCTTTAAAGGCCTGTGAAAGGACCTTCCAGGTGTACTGTTAGGAGTGATGGGTGTTGGGGTCTGTCCAGGTAAATGCAAAAAGATCTTGGGAAGTGGGATGGAGAGGTATGGTGAAGATGTCTTTGAGATCAAGAACAATAAAGAAGGAGGAAGTGGAAGGGATATGAGATAGTAAGGTATAATGGTTGGGGACTACAGGGTGTATAGGGATAACAGCAGCATTGATTGCTCTGAGGTTCTCAATCAGTTGGTAGGACCCATTTGGTTTAAGAACAGGCAGGATGGGAGTATTGTAGGGAGCATGGGTAGGGCAAATGAGACCTTCAGTAAGGAGGCTGGATATGAGAAGTTTTAGGCCCTGGAGATTTATTAGGGCAATAGGGTGTTGTGGGACATTGGGAAATTGGGAGGAGCCCTTTAGGATAATTTTAATGGGAATATGGTGGGGGGTGATGGAAGGAGAGAAGGTATCCCAGACTAAGGGCTTGATCCCAGGGAGAGGTGGGCTAAGGGAAGAAGGAGAGGGATCAGAAGTAGTCTGAAGCAGCAGCATACTGGTGGAGTTGATGGAAATGCGATGGAAATATATGGAGGCCTTGAATTTTGACAAGATGTCTCTCCCTAAAATAGGAGTAGGAGAGGTGGGTATCATCAAGAAGCTATGTGAGAATGTAGTTTCTAGGAAGGAGCATGTCAGGGGAAGTGTGGTTCCTGGTTGAGTAGGAATTCCATTCACTCCTACAATAGTAACCTATGGATGGGATTGTGGGTCCTCTGTATGTTGGTAAAGCTGAAAATGTGGCCCCTGTGTCAAGTAGAAATGAAATAGGCTTACCTGAGATGCTGACAGTTACCTTGAGTTCATTGGTGATGTCTGTGGGGGCCAAAGGTGATCATGAGCACTGTCAGTCCTCCTCAGCAGCCAATCCTAAGAGTTGTGGCAGAGTGGGCTCTGACTGTGGTGTTTGGGGCTGAGGGTGGTTTGACCTCCTACCATTCTGGTGAAGAGGACAACCGATTCCCCAGTGTCCTAGATGTTTACAGCTCAGACAGGGGTCAGGAGGAAGCCTTGGGTTAGGGAATTCTTATGCCCAATGTCCTGGATATCTGATTTGAAACATTTGGCTGGTGGACCCCCAGAGGTGATAGGGCAGCTGCCAGCATCTGGTAATTGGCTAGCTTTTGTTGGGCCTTTTGTTTGTCTTTGTTTAATTGGTCCTGTTTTGTCTTGTTCTTCTCCATTATTAAATACCTTGAAGGCTACATTTAATAGGTTTGTCTGATTAGTCTGTGGTCCCTCCTCTATTTTCTTTAGTTTTTTCCTGATGTCAGGAGCTGGCTGGGATATAAAATGGGTGTTGATAATGATCATACTGGTTTGAGATATAGGGTCTATCTTGGTAAATTTTTATAGTTCCTCTGTTAGGTGAGAGAGGAATTGGGCTGGATTCTTCTCTGGGTTTTGGGTGATCTCCCTAATTTTGTCATAATTTACCATTTTTGGGGAAAAGTTTTTTAAGTCCCTCAATGAGGCAAACTATCGTGTGGTTCCTAGGAGCTTGACTGGGATCTCCTTCCTGATATGTCCAGTCTGGCTGGACATCTGGGACCTCCTGGGTACCTTCCAATTTAGTGGGGTCTGTTGCATGCAAGTTGTCTGCTGCTGCCTGTGCTGCCTTGAAAACCCTCTGCCTCACCTCTGGGGAGAGGGTAGTGGAGAGAATGGTGTAAATATCTCTCCAAGTCATGTCATAGGATTGAGTGACAATGGAATTCTTTTATAATTATCTGACTCAGAAGAGAAGGGGCCAATATGTCTTTCAATTTGGGATAGATTGGCAAGGAGAAAGGAACACGAATATGGATGATGCTCTCAAGTCCCATCACCTCCTGAAGGGGTAGTTGTAGTTTGGTGGTAGGGGTAGGGGGTAGTAAAGTTGGGTATCTTGACTGTGTACGAGGAGGAGAAGTAGAAGGGCTGGGAGGAACGGGAATTGAAAGTTTGGGAGATGAGGGGGAAAGAGAGGTAGGTAGGGAAGGTGTAGAAGCAAGGGAGGAGGAGTGTGGAGTGTTGGTAGTGGTAGAGGGAGGATGAGTGGGGTTGTAAGGAGGAGGAGGTGTGGGAGGGATAGAGTGGCCTGAGGGATCAAATTCATCCATATCAGAAGTTAGATCAGAGTTTTTTCTTGAGGAAGAAAGAGAAGAAGAATAATGAACTAAAATGATTTGGGAGGTAGAGCAAGACTGTCAAAGAGAAGGGTGGAAATGGAGATAGGAAAAGGCCTGAATGTAGGGGACCTCTGACCATTTGCTATTTCATTGACAAAAGTTTTAAAGATCCTGGAAAATATTAGGGTTGAATGTTCCATTTTGTGGCCATTGTGACTCATTATCGAGCCTGTGATGGGGCCAGGCCTGACTGCAAAAGAAAATTAGTTTTTTTGGTTTTATGTCAGGAACCAGTCCAAGGGTATGGAGATTTGCCAAAAGGCAGCCCCGGGGCTACTACAGGAGGGTTTGGACTATGAGGTTTCCATGGTAATTTGGAAGAGAGTTGTGAGGAGAACGAGGATCCCTAGGAGAGGTACAAGGAAGAGGAGTGTCTTTACTTTTCCTGGTACCCCTCAACGTAGCCCCCACACATCTGTCAGTTTGCTGCACTGTGGGGGCTTGTGTGTTGTGATGAGGCTGAAAGTTATACTACTGGTATCTCAGATACCAGCAGGGTTATCCATTGTGGACAGGTTTTCAACTGAGCTTCTAGACCAAGACAGACTAGGGAGGAGGCACTGGCAAGCCAATCCTGAAACCACTAGCCATTGAAAACCCTATGGATAGCAAAGATACACTGTCAGATATAGTGCCAGAAAATGAGCCCCCCCCCCAGGTTGGAAGACACTCAAAAAACTACTGGGGAAAAGTTGCCTCCTCAAAGTAGAGTCTACCATGGTGACAGAAATGGAGTAAAGTCCCAGAGACCTCCATTTGCTGATGTGGCATGACTCAAAATGAGGAGAAACAACTGTAAACATCCATTAATAATTGTAACATGGAATGTATGTAGTATGAATCTAGGCAAATTGGAAATCATTAAAAGAGAAATGGAGCATGTAAACATTGACATTGTAGGCATCAGTGAGCTAAAATAGACTGGCATGGGCCATTTTGAATCAGATAATCATATGGTATACTATGCTGGGAATGATAAACTAAAGAGAAATGGGGTTGCATTCATCATCAAAAAAGACATTTCAAGATCTGTCCTGAAATACAATGTTGTCAGTGATAGAATAATATCCATACATCTACAAGGAAGGCCAGTTAATATGACTATTATTCAAATTTATATACCCACCACTAAGGCCACAAATGAAGAAAAGGAAGATTTCTACCAGCTTCTGCAAACTGAAATAGATCAAACATGCAAGCAGGACATACTGATAATCACTGGTGACTGGAATGCAAAGGTTGGAAACAAAGAAGAAGGCTCAGTAGTTGGAAAATATGGTCTTAGTGACAGAAGTGAAGCTGGAGATTGCATGATAGAATTCTGTCAGACCAATGACCTTTTCATTGCAAATACATTTTTTTACCAACACAAATGGAGACTATACACATGGACTTCACCAGATGGAACATACTGGAATCAAATTGACTACATATGTGGAAAGAGATGATGGGAAAGCTCTATATCAAATGTCAAAACAAGACCAGGTGCTGACGGTGGATCAGACCATCAACTTCTCATATGCAAGTTCAAACTGAAGCTGAAGAAAATTAGCCAAGGTACGACCTTGAGTATATCCCAACTGAGTTCAGAGACCACCTCAAGAATAGGTTTAATGTATTAAACACAAATGATAAGAGACCAGAGGAGTTGTGGCATGACATAAAAGATATCATTCAAGAAGGAAGCAAAAAGTTCTTAAAAAGACAAGAAAGAAAAAAAAAAAAAAAAGCAAAGACCAAATTACATGTCAAAAGAGATGCTAGAACTTGGCCTTGAGTGTTGAGCAGCCAAAGTAAAAGGAAGACATAATGAAGTTAAGGAACTAAACAGAAATTTCAGAAGGCAGCTCGAGAAGACAAAAACAAATATTATCATGACATGTACAAGGAGCTGGAGGCAGAAAACCAAAAGGGAAGAACACACTTTGTGTTTCTCAAGCTTAAGGAAGTGAAGAAAAAATTCAAGCCTCAAGTGGCAGTAGTGAAAGATTCTACAGGGAAAATACTAAATGATGCAGGAAACATCCAAAGAAGATGGGAAGAATACACAGAGTCATTATACAAGAAAGAATTGGTAGATGACCAACCATTCCAAGAGGTTGCATATGAAGAGGAACCAATGGTGTTGAAAGAAGAAGTGGAAGCTGCCTTGAAAGAACTGGTGAAACACAAGGCTCCAGGAATTGATGGGATACCAATAGAGATGTTTCAACAAACAGATGCAGCACTGGAGGTGTTAACATGTTTATGCCAACAGATTTGGAAGACAGCCACCTGGCCAACTTACTGGAAGAGATGCAAATTTGTGCCGATTCCTCAAAAAGGGTATCCAACTGAATGTGGAAACTATTGGAAAATATCATTAATATCACATGCAAGCAAAATTTTACTAAAGATCATTCAAAAGTAACTGCAGCAGTATATAGATAGAGAATTACTGGAAAATCAAGCAGGATTCAGAAGAGGGCGGGGAACCAGGGACATCATTGCTGATGTCAAGTGGATATTAGCCGAAAGTAGAGAATATCAGAAAGATGTCTATCTATGTTTTATTGACTATGCAAAGGCATTTGGCTGTGTGGATCATAATAAATTATGGATAGTACTTTGGAAAATGGGAATACCAGAGCACCTAATTGTACTCATGAGGAATCTATACATGAAACAGGAAGCAGTTGTTCGAATAGAACAAGGAAACACAGCCTGGTTTAAAGTCGAGAAAGGTGTCCATCAGGGCTGTGTACTTTCACCATATCTCTTCAATTTATATGCTGAGCAAATAATCCGAGAACCTGGACTTTATGAGGAAGAGTGCAGCATCAGGATTGGAGGAAGACTCATTAACAACCTGCGTTATGCAGATGACACAATTCTGCTTCCTGAAAGTGAAGAAAATTTAAAACATTTACTGATGAAGATCAAAGATCACAGCCTTCAATATGGGCTGTGACTAAATATCAACAAAACAAAAATCCTTACGACTGGGCCAGTATCCAACTTTACAATAAATGGAGAAAAGATTGAGGTTGTCCAAGATTTTGCTTTGCTTGGCTCTATAATCAGCACCCGTGGAAGCAGCAGTCAAGAAATCAAAAGCCACATTACTCTAGGAAAAGCTGTGGCAAAAGATCTCTTTAGAGTATTGAAAAGCAAAGATGTCACATTGAAGATGAAGGTGCATCTGATTCATGCCATGGTATTTTCAGTGGCATCATATGGTTGTTGAAAGCTGGACATTGAACAAGGGAGAGAGGAGAAGAATTGATGCTTTTGAATTGTGGTGCTGGAGATGTCTATTGAATATACCATGGAGTGCCAAAAGACCCAACAGGTCTGTCCTAGAAGAAGTGCAACCAGAGTTCTCCTTGGAAGCAAGAATGGCTAGAGTGCATCTTACGTATTTTGGACATGTATTCAGGAGAGATCAGTGCCTGGAGAAAGACATCATGTTTGGGAGAGTGGCAGGTCAACAACAACAAAAATCCTCCACCAGATGGATTGACACAGTGTCTGCAACAATGGACTTAAATATAAATAAGATTGTGTTCCTAGCACAGAATCGAGAAGCATTTCGATCTGCTGTACATAGGGTCGCTATGAGTCGGAGTTGACTCGATGGCACCTAACAACAACAACAACAACCTCAATGTAGAGGAGTAGGAAGCTGAGTCAAGGGGGTGTCCGCACTGAGACTGTGGCTCCTCAAGTATGAGAAAAAAAGTTCTGTTGGACCCAGCATTGGGAGTTTGTCCAGAGGAAGAGAGATCGAGGATTAAAGTAGAGGGACTCAAGTGACTCACCTCAGAGGATTGGCTGATGTGGAAGCGGTAATCAGAAATGGCAGTGGTAGAGGGCCCAGCTGAGTTTACAGGCCAGCAGCAAGGTCTGGGATGCCAACCAGGAGGCCAATCAACCCCAGAGAATGGGGGATCCAAGCTATTCCTGGTTAGGTTTCAGCACCATAAATGTCAGGTAAGAAGCTGAAAACCTCTAAACTCTAACAGACCTTTATTTCAGAGAAACTGTTGAGGGGCTCTCTAACAAAGGAGAGAGCAGCAGCTGGGAGAGCAAGGGGTGAGGCTTTTATGGGCTCTAGGTAGGAGGGAGATGGGGTGATTGACATGTCTTCAGTTGTTGTTAGGTGCTGTTGAGTCAGGCCCAACTCATAACAACTCTGTGTACAACAGAACAAAACACTACCCAACACTGCCATGCACACAATCTTTTTATATTTGAGCCCATTGTTGCAGCCCTTGTATTTCTTCTCATTTTGAATTGTGCCACGTCAGCAACTGGAGGTCCCAGGGGCTTTACTCCATTTTCATCATTAAGGTTGTTTCTATTTTGAAGAGGTAACTCTTTCTCAGTTGTCTTTTGAATGCCTTTGAGCCAGGGAGGGCTCATTTTCCAGCACTGTATTTGAGAGTGCTTCTCTGCTATCATAGAATTTTCAATGGCTAATTGTTTCATTAGTAGGCTGCTGGGTCCTTCTTCCCAGTCTGTTTTAGTCTGGAAGCTCAGCTGAAACCTGGCAACCATGAGTAGCCCTGCTGGTATCTGAGAAACTGGTGGCTTTTAGCATCACAGCAACATGTAAGCCCCCATAGCACGACAAGCTGACAAACACATGGGAGGTAGTCCCATTGTTAAAATGGGGATAATAAAGCTTATTAATAAATATTTTAATGAAGAAAACTTTAAAATGACAGGAACAAAGCAGACAATCAATAATATGTGTGTCTTCATTTTCACACATTGTATAAAAACAACATCAAGGCATTAGCTTTGGTATATATTATATAACAAGGACTGTAAGTGGGTATCAACACCCCACATAATACAGGATAGAAATTTTCCTGCTTCTTTTAGGGTTATAGGTATATTATTATAAGGATTAAATGATACAATCATGTAAAGAACTTTGAACCATGCTAGGCATGTAGTAAGCATTCAATATCCTTTTTACTACTGCTATCATTGCTGTGGGTTTGATGGATGAGACAAAGGGAATGTTCAGTACACACTGGTTGTAATTAAAATTATTTTCATTGCTCTTATTGGTGGACAGGAAAGACTTTCTGAAGTATCAAAGAAGTTTATTTCAAGAAAAATTTGCCTTTTCTGAGATTCTATGATGGGGTTAAGGCTTGGATTTAGCTCAGTTGGTAGAGCTCTGCTCTTCAGTCTCTGAGGTCCTGAGTTGGATCCCCAGCACTGCAAAAATGGGAGAAGGATGTGGCAATCTACTCCCGAGGCAATCCTGAAAGAATCAGACATTGAAGACCCTATAAGGGTTGCTATGAGTTGGATATGACTTGATGGCACTTAACAACAACAACCATGGGGTTAGATTTTTGCATTTGTTTGATGCCAAATTGTGACAGAAACCATGTGGAAGGAATCTGGGTAGTATCTTTTTCAGGAATATAATAATTCATTCTGACTGTTTACCCAGACAATATTAGAGATGTGTGGTGCATTTACAATGATCAGTAGGTTGAAGGGAGATTAAATGGTTTCTAGTACTTAACAAGGGCTGGGATTTGGCTCAGTGGGTAGAGCGCTGTGCTGCAGTCTCTGAGGTCCTGAGTTCAATTCCCAGCACCGCAAAAATGGGAGCAGGGCCTGGCAATCCACTCCCAAGGCAATCCCGGAACAGTCAGCCATCGAAAACCCTATGAGGGTCGCTATGAGTCAGATACCGACTGGACGGCATCTAACAACAACAACAACAGTACTTAACAAAGTGGTACTAACATTTTGTAGACATTATCTTAGCATCAGATGTAACCATCTCCTGATGATTCCTTTAAATGAAGATAAAGCTTCTGACCCAATTGTTCTTGGATGGGCCAGGAATTGCTTTCATTTATTTATTTTTGCAGTACTGGGAGTTGAACCCAGGGCCTCATGCTTGGATGTTTTGCAAGTACCATACCACTGAGCTGCATCCACAGCCCAATATTTTTACTTTTTGAGACAGGGTCTCACTAAATTACGCAGACTGCCTCTGGTCTCAAACTTGTGATCCTCCTGCCTCTGCCTTCTGAGTCACTGGGATTACAGGTGCGCACCACCAGGAATTGCTTTTTAATATGCACACTCAGTTCATTTTATTTCAGGAGTTGTGTACTATGTTTTGAGAAGTACTAGTCTAAGACATTAGAAACTTGGACAGCTCCTCTTGACCTGTACCAGGCATTTTCAGGACCCAGGGCAGTGCTCGGATTTTCATGCTGCGGAGACCTTTGGCAAATTTAGTCCAATTCTCAGTAAGATGTTCCCATTTTCCTAGAGGAAAACCAAAAAAACAAAAAGCAAGCAAACAACTCAAAAACTAAAAAGCCAAAACCAAACAAAACTACACGAAACAAAAATAAAAGCAAAAAACTCTCAGTGTCTCCAAACACTAAAGTGTCTGTATCAATTCAGCTATGATAATATCAATACAAGAAGCAAATAATCACTGAAAGTATCCAACTCTGACATTTCAAACCATAATTTGAAAACCTCTCAAGTGGTATGATTGAGGTATGTTAAAGTTGATACTGAATTGGATATTTCTAATCTTGGC
Organism: Pedetes capensis; assembly: GCA_007922755.1. Taxonomy (NCBI): domain Eukaryota; kingdom Metazoa; phylum Chordata; class Mammalia; order Rodentia; family Pedetidae; genus Pedetes; species Pedetes capensis. The sequence goes on along the minus strand of VMDO01000587.1, from coordinate 16,903 downwards.
TAATGTGGAAACTCTATATTACTAAAATAACTCTCTTGTTATAAGACACAGTTAATGTGAAAAATGAGATGATTTGGACAAAGGAGTTTTCATTGTATTTCATTTGATCTTTAAATACTTTATCCTTGATAGTTTACCAAGAGACAAATCAGTGGTCATGGAATATTGAGATAAGGAACATTTGCAGCAGGACATGCAATTTCTATAGACAAAGTGATAGTCATTAATAATATTTCACTTAAAATATATTCCCCAAAGCAACCCATTTAATAGCAAGCAAATTTCCTCTTATTCACCATCTATAGCCTGTTGGTAAGCTGTAGTTTGATATTCTAATATGCATAATATATATAAAAACAGAAAGTCATTCTGTCAAAGATGTAACTGGTTTAAACTATCTGTCCTGAAAGGCATTGTTTTTTGGCTCTAGATAAGACTCTCTTGAGTCAGTTCCAATAAGACATGAGTTATTCCAGTGGAGAGAAGGAAATGGAGCTATTAATAGGCTCATTAGCTCCACAGGAGACTAAGGGTATGCATTTGGGAGGCAGATTGTATTCAATACCCTGGCATTTTTCTTTATGAGGAATAGTGGGAAAAATTACTAGCTCCAGGCCTTAAGCATTCTGGCAAACTTTGTGAACCATCTGTGCTAATTTCAGAATAAAGGTAATCCAAGCAGGTGTTTTCTTGCCTTTTATGACACTAGCTTCTCAATTTTGGTTCCCCACCTCCAATCTCATTGGATGCTCCTTTTCAATCATTTTCCTGGCTCTATTTTCTTTGTTTACAGAGCTGGGGTTTAAGGTCAGTGGGTAAAGTGTTGCTCTGCACTTTCTGAGGCCCTGGGTTTGATCCCCAGTACTGCAAAAATGGGAAAAGAATGTGGCAATCCACTCCCAAAGCAATTACAAAACAGCCATTGAAAACCCTGTAAGTGTTGCTATGAGTCAGATCCAATTGGATGGCACCTAACAACGACAACAACAACAACAACAACAACAACAACATTTTCCTTGTTTGACCTCCTACACTCCTCCTTGAGTCCTCTCTACACTGTCTCCCTGTTGCATTTCATTTAGTCCTATAGTATCAATTCCATCTATATGCATACAACTCTAAAATGTAAATCCCCAGTCTCTTGAGCTACAGGCTTGTAAATTAAACTGCTTGCTTATTGTTAAATTGTCTACCTGACCTGAATGTCCAATAGGCACCTTAAATGTAATGGACCCCAAACAAAACCATTTATTCTCTGCTTTTTTCTCCTTAAACTGTTCTCCTTGTCTCTTCCTTTAAAAATGGCATAAACTTCTAGTTTCTTAAGATGAAAACCTGGGAGTCATCCCATTCTTTTCTTCATATGTCACATCCAGTTAATCACCTTTTTTTTTTTTTTCTAAAATATATCCTCATTCACTTCTTTCCATGACTACAACTATCATATGCAGGTTTAACATCTCTCCTCTGGACTATTTTAATGGTCTCTTGGCTATTTTCTCAGCTTCCACTGTTGTCCCACTCCAATCCTTTCTCCCAATAGCTGCCAAAGTAAATGGCAAATCAGATCATATCCCTTATCTTCTTAACCCTTACCAGGGACTTCCCATTGGACTTAGGATAAAATTGACTTCTTTCTTTCGATGGCTACTTTCGATGGCTACTTATCAGTCCCCTACCTGATAAGGTCATGGCCATGTTGCTCACCCATCTCCTCACATGTTTTCTTGCTTCCTTTGTCAAGCCACACTAGCCTTCTTTCTATTACTTAAATTTACCAAGTTTGTCCCCACCTCAGAGGTTATGCACTGCTTTTAAGACTTTCATATGGTTGTCTCCTTGTCAATATTCAGATTTCAGCACAAATATTGTTTTCATATAGGGATCCTCTTTGTGACAGAAATCATTTATTCATTTTCTTTTTAGTCATTGTCTGTTATGTCACTCTGCCTCATTTTTTTCTTAGTACTTATCACTTACTGGGTACAATTTGTTTTTGTCACATACTAAAGCAAGTAAAATAAAAGAGAAATGTCTTATTTTAAAATAATTATTAGGCTAAGCTAACTGTTGTCATTAATAGTCTCATATCTTAATGGCTTAACACAATAAAGTTGGTTTCTTGTATGAGTCATAGTCCCGGGTGGGGTGGGAGATTATGGGGCATCGGGAGGGAATATCAGATCCATTGCTATCTTCTGTGCACTATGATCTTTTCTGAGTGGCTGAACACTTTTCTGCGTCTATCAGTCACTGAGGTCTTTATTATGCCCTGTGCTGGTGTTCACCAGGCCCATGCGGGTCATCTGATGTCCTTTTGGCCAAGATGAGTTGCTTTTCTTCGCCCATGGGTGTTCTCTCAGCCACCTCTGTACCCTTACTGGTGTTAGGAAGACGTCTTTTGATGTAATCTCATACCATCCTGTGCTGAAGGAGACTCTGGAGGCTGCTAGAGGACAGCTGTATCAGTCTCTTTCTGTCAGCTTCATTCTGCTCTGCTGGAGCCACTTCCTGCTATGTGGAACATTACATGAGGCTGTGAGAAATCCCCTGCTCTCAGATTCCTCATCCAATTTGGGGTGCTCTGTCACCATCCAACCAGGCAGGGGCCAAGAAGGGACACTATTTTAGAGGCCATCATAATTTTCTTTCTTCTATCTTGTAATTTTAGTTTCTTTCCTTCAAGAAAAATGTTCAGAGAAATCTTTGATTTCTCTGTGTGGGGAGAAAACTGGTATCTCATTTTCTTGTATTTCCAAACTGTATTTGTGAATAAACTCTTTGCTCTTATCTTCTAGGCTTTGGTTTCTTGATGTTCAAAGTTCACCTCTTAGAAATGAAACAAAACAAGGTACAGCAAAACAAAGAATTTCCTCTTCAAGTACCTTGATTTTCAAGACTGTTGTCTCTTCTATGAATGAAAAAATCTACTTACACCCTCAAAGCGACAGACAGTAGCAGCACCAACAGCAAAGATCTGCTATTCCTTCAAAGGCACAGGGAAGTTGTGGTGAGTGAAACAGGGTTGGTTGTGGGAATGAGAAACCTCAGTGAAGACCTTACCATATTTTATGTGTGAGCAATTTTCTTCCCACAATATAATCTTCATAAGAGCAAAGACCTTGACAATCATCTTGTCTTCTTATCCTTTCCTGGCGTATACAACAGTGCTTGTATGGAGTAAAAGTTTATTAATTAAGCAACTTGGAATTATTAATTAATTACCTAATAATATTTGTTGAAGGAATAGACAAATAGTTTGACATTTTCCTAAACCTTGGTGTAAGCCATGACTTCTCTTTGCTCATCCCTCCCTACTTCTATTCCTCCTAAAGTGGTTTGAGTTGCTGCACGTTACCAACAGAATTGTGCTGGCAGTGGAGGCATTCTTAGCAGACCTTGTCTTCAGATTTTGTTATATAAATACTTTGTAGATTGAGTTCATGACCTCTCATGAAGCAAAACTACCAGAGGATGCACTGGATTACAACATGGCAGACCATCAGAGAGTTTCTTCTAATGATAAGAACTGAAATAAAATGCCATTTTGTTATCCAGAAATTAAAATAATTCAAGAAGGCAGAACTTAAATATACCCATGTTTTAGTCTATAATATATTTTCCTCACCTTATTTGAACTTCTATAGGATTAAAATAAGGGGTAGGGTTTAGCTTAGTGGGTAGAACACTGCTCTGCCCTCTCTGAGGACCTGGGTTCAATTCCTAGCACTGCAAAAATGGGAGAAGGATGTGGTAATCTGCTCCTGAAGCAATCCCCAGCAATTAGCCATTGAAAATCCTCTGAGGGTTGCCATGAGTCAGACCTGACTGGACAGCACCTAACAACAGCAACAACGAGCATTAAAATGGTTTGAGTGAAGCAGCCATCTCACATGGATTAAAATAACCTAATAAAATGGGATTTATATGGTTTAAAGAAAGTAAATGCTTTACAGATTTCAAAGGAGAAAGAAAAGCAAGAGAATTCACTTATTTACACGAAGTCCCAAATTTGTGACTGTTAAAGTTTTGCCACCTAGTGGCAATCAGACCTTTATATATGGCTCCATCCCTCTTCTCCAAGGCTGTCTCCTAAGGCGTCCTGTGTGTACCCTGCCTTTCCAAGCCAGCCAGGTGTTTCTATTTCTCATCACCTCTTTCATGCCATTCCTTTAGCCCGGACATTCTACTTTAAGACTCAGCCTAAATTCCACTTCCTCTTTGATGCCTTGACTTCTCTTCCTTACCATCAGAGTTGACTTTCTTCCTCACATAGCAGGTTCCTTTACCTCTGTTGTTGTTGTTAGGTGCTGTTGAGTTTGAGTTCAACTCATAGTAACCTTATGTACAATAGAATGAAACACTCTCTGCCACTGTGCCATGCCCAGCACTCACTATGTCAGTGCTTCTCTGCTATTCATAGGATTTTCAGTGACTGATTGTTTTGGGATTGTTCTTGGGAGTGGGCTGCCAGGTCCTTCTCTGATTTTTGCAGTACTGGGGATTGAACCCAGGGCCTCGGAGCACAGAGTGGCACTCTGCTAACTGTGCTAAATCCCAGCCCTTCTTTACCTGTATTTAGCACATTTTTCATCCGGCCTTTTGGTGGAGTGGGTTGATGATGTGTTTTTCTTTTATGATGCTCCAAGTCTCTGGAGAGCAGAGATGAGTTTCTATTCATCTTGGCATGTCTAACTGTATTATTAATGCTTTCATTCCATAAACACTTAAATGTCTGCTGTGTTCCAGGCACTGGTCTAGTCTCTTAATATAGCTACATAGACAAAGATCCCTGCTTGTAACTAAATAAAAGTCCATTGTACATTGTTATTTTCAATTAGATGGATCTGAGTTTTATGTTTCTCTTCTTTTTTTTATTTAGAAGCAGGACTTAAAACAGATGGCTACATCATTTTTTATTGTATATCATCCCCAGGTTTGTTCATATTTTTGCTCCATCATCACTGTTCAGAAGTAGAGCTAATTTTTCTATACACACGAACACATAGACATTTCTTACAGCTTGGTAGGAGTGGGTAGGGTTGTGAGTTTAAATTTGTATTCACCTGCTTCCATCTTTACTAGATTTGCTTTTTCAGTCAGAGTCCCACTGAAAACATTATTAATCCAACAAATATGGATGATTTTCCATGCACAACACACTGTGACAGTTCTCCCAAGCTTTGTTTGTATTCATAGGAGGCACTATTTCCTCTACATGAACATCTCCAGTGTGGCTTTTGGAGGTGGTACTGACTGGAGACATGAGGGCTTCTCGTCCTGGCTGTTTAGCAGTGGGGTGGAACTAGATTTCAGGATACTTGGCTTCCAGCCTGATTCTCTTTTTACTTTATCGATATTTTACTATTTCATCATGTACTTTAGAAAAAAATTAAAAAAATTTTTACAGATAAGATCTTGTTATGTTACACAGGCTGGCTCCAAACTCACGATCCTGCTACCTCAGCTTCCTGAGTGCTGGGATTACAGGCGTGTAGCACCATGCCCAGCTTATTATGCTTGGTATTTTGAAATGCAATGGTCATTGTAAACTGCAGCTGTCTGTGATTATTATTGCTTTTATAAGTCAATGTGAATTGAATAGTAATAGCTAAGTGAAACCGGTTTTATAAGGCAAGTAATACCCTTATTAGTATTTATCCTTGGCATAAATTAGCATGAACCATTATATCTGAAGTGATAATTAATTTCCTTTTTTATTATTTTATTTTTAGTTATTATTTTACTAATGTGTTGATAGGGTACAGAGTAATAAGTCTTTTGCTAGATCCATTATGCAACTGTTACAACACTGTTGCTTACACATTCATCCACTTACATATTTTAAAGAACCATTTAAACTGAAGAAGAGAAGGAAAGAAGAGAAAAAAGTAGGAATTTTAATTAATATATAATAAAAATCATATTGATTATCAATTTCCTTCTAAGCTCAGCTGTTCACTGACTGTGTTAACCTATTTTTATTTGTTTTATTTTGTTTTTTCAGTATAGAGAGGTTGAGCCCAGGACCTCACACATACAAGGCAAGCACTCCACTACTGCACTGCACCCGTAGCCTCTGTTTTGTTTTGAACAGGGTCTCCGTAAGTTGTGCAGACTGCCTCTGGCCTCGAACTCATGATCCTCCTGCCTCAGCCTCCTGAGTTGCTGGGATTACTGTATTAATTTATTAATTATGGAATTGATAATGGCCAAAGGGGCAAACATTAAAGTTTCTGGGGTTTAACCAACAAGGATGATTACTCACACAACAATGGCTTAGAATTGTTCAGTGGGAGGCCTTCCGTATGGTAATTCAGGGGCTGATGCTCTTTTCGTTTTGTAGTTCTGTCATTTCTCAGGGCTTCAGAATCCTTTGCTTCCACTGGTAGATGGGAAACAGAGAAGGAAGAAAACATGCAGGAGAATTCTGTAGGGTAGGCCTAGGACTGGAGAACATCATGGCCCACAATTCATTGTCTGAAAGTCTGTCACATGTCCCCACCTAGAAGCTAGGGAATATAGTCTCTGGCTGGGGAACTGCTTCCTAGTGACAAGACCCTCACTCTGGTTTGGAGCGTGAGTAATCAATCTGTTCAGGCTGAATGCTGAAGCCAGTGAGGGCTGCCTTCTCGTGCCTCCAGCTTCCTATTTCTGTCACTATGCCTCCATCCATGATCCTTCCTCCCTTCTCCTGAGCCCTGTGGGTGTCTGGTGATCTGCTGTTCGTCAAAAGCTGCTCTCAGGAGGGAAGTGATAGACGTGCTGAAGTCTAGATGACAGATGAGGCTCACTCTAAGGCTGCTTGCATTTTAACAGAAGAAAGACTCTGTTCGATACAAGCAAAAAAAAAAAAAAATGAAGCTCTAATAAGAGAACTTGAAGGCATGTGAGGTATTTTTTGGTGAACAAGAAGCATGCTGTCCCTAAAATTAAACACATGTGGGACCTGGCTATGTCTTTCAAAGTGTCGCAAAACAACCACAGGGCTCTTAAGTTAGGCATGGGCTTCTTTCTTATTTTTGATAGAATTTTTAGGTTTTCCCTAAGTACAGGTTGTTAGGAGCTGAATTGTGACCTCTCAAATTCACATGTGTACACCCTCCCCTGCGGTACTCCAGAAGGTGCTATTTGGAGATAGTGTCATTAATGAGGTGGTTAAGGTAAAAGGAGCCCCTTAGGGTGGGCTGTCATCCAATCTGACTAGAATCTTTATAAGAAGAGGAAATCTGGACACACAGGGGAATCTGAGCAGTGCTTGTGCACGGAGGAGTGACCATCGGCAGAGGCAGCAAGAGGGTGGATGGCTGAAAACCAGGGCATAGGGGCTTGCAATAGATTTTTCCGGAACAGTTGGTCTGGAGACTGCCTGCTTGCCTGCTTTTCTTTTCTTTTTTTCCTTCCTTCCTTCCTTCTTTCCTCTCTCCCTTCCTTCCCTTTGCTTGCTTGCCTGCCTGCCTGCCTGCCTGCCTGCCTGCCTGCTTTCTTTCTTTCTTTCTTTCTTTCTTTCTTTCTTTCTTTCTTTCTTTCTTTCTTTCCCTCCCTCCCTCCCTCCCTCCCTCCCTCCCTCCCTCCCTCCCTTCCTTCCTTCCTTCCTTCTTTCCTTTGTCTTTCAAGCAAACCTCAAGTCTTAGTTCTCCCTTGCTTCTGAAACTCAGAAATTGCCAAAATACCCTTTACCACCCAGGGTTGAGTTCAGGATGTTAGAGTGCCTTAGAGCATGTCAGTACTGGGTTGGCAAAGTGTTTCTCCTTCCTTCTAGATACATCAGTGGCTCTGGGGCCTTTTTTGGGAAACAATGTTGGAGAATTCATACCCAATCACAAATCCTCTGCAGATGGATAGGAGAAAGCAGGCATCTGGCAGCCAGAGAGAGGAAACAGAAGCAACATGGTCCTGTCAAGTTGCTTTCTACAATGTCTTGTTAGAATTCAATTTTCTTTATCTTAAGAAGCAGTCATGAGCTGATTAATTTGGGATTTTTGGAAAGCAAATCATCTTTTTGGCAAAAAACAAAAAAATGTGTTAACCATCTGGCTAAATCAAAGACATCAGCATAGAGGTGGGAGCTTGTGCAATCAAGGGGGGCAGTATGGTGCAGGAGAATTATCTCTGGACTGGGACTCTGCCACCAGATGCTTAGCGTCCTGGCTCCATCCTTAGCCATAAGTTTTCATCATCTGTTCTAACAGAGTATGTCTTGGCTGGGCTGCCTGGCACTCTTGGTGAATAAAAGTAGGAGACGTTGCTAATGCCATGTACCTATCTGCAGCCATTAATTTGTAAAGGACCTAGGAAAAACACTTAATTTCTACCTGTATTTGCACCAAAGGGCCAACTATTTATAGCCTTATCTGTTGGGTGTGCGCGCGCGTGTGTGTATCTGGTTGAAGTCCTATTTGAGGCAGGGTAATGATCATTACAGAGAGAGAATTTAAAAGAAAGGAAGAAGGAATTAGACAAGGAGAGCTTGATTTTAAATGAGATCCTGAACTTGTTTAGATCCATCTGTCCTAGGATAAAGGAGTTTTGTTTGTGAATTTAAAGTGTTATAGCAAAAAATGCTTGCTGAGGACCTTCCATTTCATGGTTTGATGGACAACAAATGTTGTTCTACCCATTTTAGAAGTCAGGGGTTGGTTTCATGGTATAGGGGCAACTTTCAACTCTATGGCACCATCATGGGATGGGGACAATGACCTTGATCACATATCTAAGTCATGACCATACACACACACACACACACACACACACACACACACACACACACACACACACCCTAGGGATTACAGGGAAAACTTGGAGAAAGTTACTGTGTAAAAGAAGAGACTTCCTGTCAACAGAAAGTTAGAGGTTTAGAAGCTTTGGGATTTTAGTAGATTGAAACACTCAGCTTCCATGTGGCTGGGGGCATGAACTTTGAGCTTGATTGTAGTTCTGATCTTTAGTATTTCTCTGACCCTGAGAGAATCCAACAGAAGCTCTCACAAATGTAGTAATAGTGATAGCTATTATTTTTGCATTTATTGATCATTCACTATGAATTTATTGGATGGGTGGCAGTAAGCCTAATTTAAGAGGAGGAATCTGGAGAGAAGCAAATTTGCTGAGATCCCATAGAGATCAAATTGTTTCCAAATATTTCTGATCCTATGGCTTATTCCACTATACCATAACATAATGGTGGTTGTTAGGTGCCGTTGAGTTGAGTCCGACTCATAGCGACCCTCATAGGGTTTTCAATAGCTGACTGTTTTGGGATTGCCTTGGGAGTGGATTGCCAGGCCCTTCTCCCATTTTGCGGTGCTGGGAATTGAACTCAGGACCTCAGAGACTGTAGCGCAGTACTCTACCAACTGAGCTAAATCCCAGCCCCAACATAATGGTAGGGGATGTTTTATTTCATTTAAAAAATATTTAATTAAATAACTAATTTATTAATAGAAATTATATATACATTTATCACACACGTTTCAAAATATGTATGCGTTGTGGAATATCTAAATCAAGCTAATTAACATATGTATTACTTCACAGATGATGAGAACACTTAAAATTTATTCTTAGCAATTTTCAAGAATACATTACAAATAGTCACTATATTGTACATTAGATCTCTTGAACTTATTCTATCTAAATTTCTTTCCTTCTTTCTTTCTTTCTTTCTTTCTTTCTTTCTTTCTTTTTTTCTTTCTATTTATCTATTTAGACACAGTCTCACTATGTAAGCCAGGGTGGCCTGGAATGCTTTCTGTATTCCAGGCTGGCCTCAAACTTGTGATCCCCCTGCTTCACTCTCTCAAATGTTAGGATTACAGGCAAGTATCACCATACCCAGCTCCAAATTTCTAACTGAAATTTTGTACCTTGTGACCAACATCTCTCCCCAACCCTCTCCACCCCCAGGCCCTATTAATCACCATTCTATTTTCTACTTCTATGAATTTAACTGTTTAAAATTATGTATATAAGTGAGATCATGTAGTATTTTCTTTTTTCCATGCGTAGCTTATTTCACTTAACAGAATGCCTCACTTTCATTTATATTGTCTCAAATGACAGAATTTCCTTCTTTTCAAAGGTTGAATAATATTCTTTATTCTTTATCTATTGATGGACTTGTAGGTTGATTCCATATCATGGCTATTATGAGGAGTGCTGCAATGAACATGGTAGTGCAGGTGTCTCTTGGACATTTTGATTTCATTTCCTTTGGATATATACCTAGAGGGAGAATTTCTGGATGGTATGGTAATTCTCTATATTGTTTTCCACAATGGCTGCACTAACTTACATTCTCACCAATCATATACAAGGGTTCTTTTTTCCCCACAGTCTCAGTAACACTTGTTACTTTTTTGTCTTTTTAAAAATAACCATTCTAACAAGTCTGAGGTGATATTATGTTGTGGTTTTGATTTGTGTTTCTCTTCAATTTCTATGCTGAGCAAGTAATCCAAGAAGCTGGACTTTATAAGGAAGAACACAGCATCAGGATTGGAGGAAGGCTCATTAACAACCTGTGTTATGCAGATGACACAACTCTGCTTGCTGAAAATGAAGAGGATTTGAAACATTTACTGATGAAGATCAAAGACTATAGCCTTCAGTACAGATTGTGACTGAACTTTGACAAAACAAAAATCCTTACAACTGGATCGGTATGCAACTTCACAATAAACGGAGAAAAGATTGAGGTTGTCCATGATTTTGCTTTACTTGGTTCTACAGTCAACATCTGTGGAAGCAGCAGTCAAGAAATCAAAAGATGCATTGCTTTGGGAAAAGCTGTGGCAAAAGATCTCTTTAGAGTATTGAAAAGCAAAGATGTCACATTGAAGACAAAGGTACACCTGACTCATGCCATGGTATTTTCAGTCACGTCATATGGTTGTGAAAGCTGGACATTGAACAAGGGAGACAGGAAAAGAATTGATGCTTTTGAATTGTGGTGCTGGAGACATCTATTGAATATACCATGGACTGCCAAAAGAACCAGCAGATCTGTTCTAGAAGAAGTGCAACCAGAGTGCTCCTTGGAAGCAGGAATGGCTAGACTGCGTCTTACATATTTCGGACATGTAGTCAGGAGAGACCAATCCCTGGAGGAAGACATCATGTTTAGGAGAATGGCAGGTCAGTGAAAAAAAGGAAATCCCTCCACCAGATGGATTAACACAGTGTCTGCAACAATGGGCTTAAACATAAATGAGATCAGGTGCCTGCCACAGAATCCGGAAGTGTTTTGATCTGCTCTACATGGGGTTGCTATGAATCGAACTCGACTCCATGGCACCTAACAACAACAACAATAACAGTGGCCATTTGGGTGCCTCCTCCCTCCCTCCCTCCCTCCCTTCCTTCCTTCCTTCCTCCCTCCCTTTCTCACCTCTTTCCCCCCTCCCTCCCTTCCTTCCTTCGTTCCTCCCCCTCCTTTCTTTCCTTTCTTCTTCTTTCAACAAGGTCTTAGTATGTAACCCTGTCTGCTGTGAAACTTGCAATCCTCCTGCCTCAGCCCCAGGAGTGCTGGAGGCACAGATATGTACCACAGCACCCAGTTCATTTGTCTGCCTTCTCTGAGAAATGTCTGTTTAAATCCTTTGCCCATTTTTTCAGTTGGGTTGTTTTCATGCTATTGAGGTTTATATATATTTTGGATACTGATGCCTTGTCATATATATATATATATATATATATATATATATATATATATATATATATATATCCTGCAAATATTTTCTCTCCTTCTGCAGGCTATCTTTTCTCTCTGTGAAGTGTTTTCTTGGCTGTGCAGAAGTTAGTTTAATGTAGTTCTAGTTGTCTATTTTTGCTTTTGTTGCTCATACTTTTGAAGTCCTATCCATTGGTCTAGACCAATGGCATGGAACTTACTCCTATGCTTTTTTTCCTACTAATTTCACAGTTCCAAGTCTTACATTTAATTCCTAATCCACTTTGAATTTGACCTTTGTATGTTGTGTGAGATAAAGGTCTGTTTGTTCTTCTGAATATGGTTTTCTAGTTGTCCCAATACCATTTACTGATGGGACTGTCCTTTCTTCATTGAGTATTCTTGGTATCTTTGTTGAAAATTAATTGACCATATATTCATTAATTCTTTCAGTTCATGAACATCGGTTATCTTACCACTTAATTGTGTCTTCTTCAATTTATCTTATCAATGTTTTGTAGTTTTCAATGGAAGGATCTTTCATTGCTTTTGTTAGATTTATTCCTATTTGTATAGCTATTTTAAATGGGATTGTTGTCTTGTTTTTTTTCAGATAGCTCATTATTAGCAAATAGAAACAGAACTGATTTCCATATGTTGATTTTATACACTATAATTCTACTAAGTTCATTTATTTGTTCTAATTTTTTTGATAGAATCTTTTAGGGTTTTCTATAAATAAGATTCTATTGTCTGAAAAAGGGGCAGCTTAACTTGTTCCTTCCCAATTTGAATGTTTTTAAAATTTTCTTTCTTTTGCCTGATTGCTCTGGCTAGGACTTTCAGTACTATGTTCAATAGGAGTGTGGAGATGGGCATCCTTTCTTGTTTCTGATCTTAGAGGAAACATTTTCAACCTTTCACTATTAAGTATGATGTTAACCATGGGCTTGCACTATCTAGCTTTATTGTACTGAGGTACCATTCTTCTATATTTAATTTGTTGAGAGTTTTTTTAATCATGAATTTGTATTGAAGTTTGTCATTGCTCTTTCTACATGAATTGGGATGATCATATGGCTTTTGTCCTTTGTACTGTTAGTAAGGTGTATTGTTAGGAGAAATTTTAGAATGACCTTTTGACCATGCCTAATAGGACACACAAAGATGATGTGGCTATCATGAGGGGGCTGCCATGTGTGAGGGGATTTTAGTGAGAGTGACGAGTAGGAGAAACCATCGCAAGGCTCACAATCTTTACATCAATGGAAGCTCTGTGGCTGCTCCAGGCCTGGGACAGAGGGAGGTGCTCCAGCTGAGTCACTTTTGTTATCAAGACTGAAATAGAAGAAAACAGCAGCAACAGAAACAACATTAACCACAACAATAATTACTTATCCAAAATTATAGCATATTATGAGTGACCTGAATACTTTGTTCCTCTCGCTCCCTTGAGTTGACTGTTAGCCTTGTTATTATATAATTGAGGACACTGATGCTCAGGGAGATTGAGTTGTTTGGTGATAAAGTACATGAGTGGCAGGCAAAGCTGGGATTTGCCGCCAGGTAAATGGGACTCTAGAGGATGGATGCAGAATCACTTCCCCATTCTGTCTCTCTGGGATGATGCTCTTGGTGTCCTCCTCTTTCCCTCTGTGTCTCCCCTACTTTCCTACTTGCTGTGCATGTGGGGCCCTCTCTGCTGCTTCCAAAGCCACTGTACTTCTACTCTTCTTCTCTGCAGTTAAACCCTATGAAAGACTCTGCTTCAGTTACTTAAGATTGAGCTATTTTTAAATTATTATTGTTTTAAAATGTTTCTGCTATAGTCACTATTTTTACTTATATCAAAATTGGTACCAGGAAAAAGACAAGTGACTTTTATTAACTCCAAGAGGATCCACATAGTTTTCATATTGGTTGGTTTAATTATACAGCTCAGTGAAATCATTGTGGGTTAAATATCACAAAACATAATTTCCTATAACAAATAAACAATGATTGATAGATGCAATTTCCTACAATAGGCAAGTAGGTGAATTCTATAGTATCAAGGTTAAAGGTCGTGTAATAATTAACCATTACTGTTGTTGTTGCTGTTGTTAGGTGCCAGCAAGTTATAGCTACCCTCATAGAGTTTTCAATGGCTGATTGCCTCGGGAGTGGATTGCTATATCCTTCTCCCATTTTTATGGTGCTGGGAATTGAACCCAGGACCTCAGAGACTACAGAGCAGTGCTGTACCAACTGAGGTAAGTCCCAGCCCAATTAACCATTACAGTTACAGTAAAACCCCACAAGAGACCACTGTGAACAAACTCTTGAATTTTATGATGACAACATACAGAAAAAGTATAAATCTGATGAAAAAGCCTTCTACCTTCAACCCAAGTAATGTTTGTATCCTTTGTGGCTTTAGTTAACTGACTGGTAAGTATTTTCTAGTTCTTCCCTTATCTACATAATAAGGTGTAATTGTTAGTCCAGTGCAGAGTATTCTCAACATGTCCATAGTGCAGGTTCTCAATTTAAAACTGTTATATAAAAACTTATGGCTTTGGTTTTTAACTTTAATTTTATTCAAAGGTTAAAGAATTTAGGTCTATAAATTTTATTTCTATAGTATACATTTAAATGACACTTGCATGTTGACTTGCTTCTTGTTGAGGAATAATATGTTAACTAGAGATATTACTGTCCACGTGAAGCACATGAGGAATGTTAAGACTCACTCAAGGAAAAATCCTTTTTTTGTGTGTGTGTGGTAGGACAAGGGAGTCCTTTTGTCATTGTTTCTGAAACCATGGCATCCAGAGGTCCTTTCTGAAGCTGTTCAGACAGGACATGCCACATGGGTACTGTTTTCTTAAAGCTGACATGATAGCATACAGATCCCACTCTATTATACATGGGTTTGTTGAATGTGGGTCCCAGTGGGGCAATAAGTAAGGATGTTGAGTAGGAGGTGGATTGTGTCAATTTGGAGCTTGGGAGAGTGGCATGGACTGGTAATATAGATGATAACTGAAATAAAGGAGGGGGTATAAAGGTAAAGAGGAGGGAGCCTAGGACAGTATACTGAGGAATTGACATTTGAGTGACAGGCAGAAGAGGAAGGTCTTGAGCCGGGCATGGTGGCACACGCCTGTAATCCCAATGGCTTGGGAGGCTGAGGCGGGAGGATCGCAAGTTTGAGACCAGAGGTAGTCTGTGTAACTTAGCGAGACCGTGTCTCAAAAAGTAAAAAATGGGCTGGGGGTACAGCTCAGTGGTCCAGCACTTGCAGAGCAACCCTGAGTACCACAGAGAGAGAGAGAGAGAGAGAGAGAGAGAGAGAGAGAGAGAGAGAGAGAGAGAGAGAGAGAGGAAGGTCTTATGGCTAGAGAGTAGGAGGAAAACCAATGAAGCCTGGACCATGGTGAGTATATCAGTAAGGGTGAGATTAGCAGCACTGAATGCTGAGGTCAGGCTACATACAATAAGGACTGAGGGTAGTACACTGGAGCTAGTACAAGGTATGTGTCAGCATCTCTGGCAAGAGCAGTATAAATGCAGTGGTAGGTCAGAGCTAGATTGCACTGGGATGAGGAATGGATAGGAGAGGAAACTGAGGCAGGGTGGGTGGGTAAGCACATTCCTTCAAGAGGAGAGGGGCTGTGTTCTGGAGGGGGAAGGGGCACAGGGCTAGAGGAGCACATTCTACCTCTTGATAAGAAAGAGCTGGTAGAACGAAAAAGTTTGAAGAAGCAGAAAGGAGATGGAATAATTGATAAATGAGGTGAAGGGGGTCAGGTCCAAAACACTAAGGGGAGAATTATCCTTAAGCAGGAGAAGCCTTAATTCACCAAATATAAAGGTGCAAGTAGAAGTGCAGATGAGCTTTCAATGTGTCTGTTCTGTTTTCCATTTCAGTTTTCTTTTTCTTGCCTTCCTGGAGGTTATTTGAACATTTTATAGAATTCTATTTTTATTTCCCTATAGTCTTTTGAGTATATCTCCCTAAATAGTGTTTTTGGTAATTGTTTTAAGAATCTAAGTTGTTTTAAGTATTGTTTTGAATATTTCCTCCACACATGTGCGCGCGTGCATGCGCGCGCGCACACACACACACACACACACACACACACACACACAGAGTTGTCTTACCATAACCTACAGTCTGGTGTTATTATTTTATAAGTTTTACATGAAGTAGAGAGGCTTTACCTTTTTTTAAGTCCATTTTCCCTTCCCTATTTGTAATGAAATAATCTTATTTTCTCTACATATATTTAAAACAATTATCACGCAGTGTTATAATTTTCACTTCAACCACCAAACATGATTCAAAAAATGCAAGAGGTGGAAAGTCTGTTGTATTTACCTATATTTTTGCTTACTGTCTTCCTTGTTTCCTGTTCCTTCAAAGAACTACTTTAATCACTTCCTTTCTGTTTATAGTTTCCATTCTTTTTAGGTAGGTCTACTGGTGATCAGTTCTCTTCATTTTCCCTCATCTAAGAGTGTTTTAGGGAGTAGGACCTGGC
This sequence comes from Pedetes capensis, assembly GCA_007922755.1. Lineage (NCBI taxonomy): Eukaryota > Metazoa > Chordata > Mammalia > Rodentia > Pedetidae > Pedetes > Pedetes capensis. The sequence continues at coordinate 706 of VMDO01000587.1, read as the reverse complement.
GAGCCACTCCTGAAACAACTAGCCATTGAAAACCCTATGGATAGCAAAGAAACACTGTCAGATATAGTGCCGGAAATTGAGGCCCCCAGGTTGGAAGGCACTCAAAAGACTACTGGGGAAGAGTTGCCTCCTCCAAGTAGAGTCTACTGTGGTGAGGGAAATGGAGTAAAACCCCAGGGTGCTCAACATGATGATGTGACACGACTCAAAATGAGGAGAAACAACTGTAAACATCCATTAATAATTGGAACATGGAATGTACGTAGTATGAATCTAGGCAAATTAGAAATTGTTAAAAGAGAAATGGATTGCATAAATATTGACATTCTAGGCATCAGTGAGCTAAAATGGACCGGCATAGGCCATTTTGAGTCAGACAGTCATATGGTCTACTATGCTGGGAATGATAAAACTAAAGAGAAATGGGGTTGCATTCATCATCAAAAAAGACATTTCAAGGTCTGTCATGAAATACAATGTTGTCAGTGATAGAATAATATCCATACCCCTACAAGGAAGGCCAGTTAATATGACTATTATTCAAATTTATGCACCCACCACTAAGGCCACAAATGAAGAAAGGGAAGACTTCTATCAGCTTCTGCAATCTGAAATAGATCAAACATGCAATCAAGACATACTGATAATCACTGGTGACTGGAATGCAAAGGGTGGAAACAAAGAAGAAGGCCCAGTAGTTGGAAAA
>VMDO01000586.1:95120-282092 GCA_007922755.1 Pedetes capensis | reverse complement strand
CACCACCACCACCACCACCACCACCACCATCACCACCACCACCACCGTCATCACCATGGCACCAAACCCTTGCACAGGATTTTGCTCTGCCCCTTCCTTCCTTGAACCCGCTAGGTTTCTGCCCGCTGCCTTGGTCTTCAGACACAGACTCTCTCGGTCATTGCCATCTGTTTTTGTCATTATCTTCATAACTTGCTGTCTTTCTACTCACTAGTGACTCACTTTCCCCATCTAAACCCCAGGCAGTTTGACCTGAGTTGTCGCTAAGACCAGGTCTGATACTCAAGGATCCTTGGAACCCAGGAAGATCTCCTTTGCTTTCGGGGGCCACAGGAATGGCAGTACACTTGGGGGGCCCTGGGTCTCAGGTTCAAGGTTTCAGAAGGCTTCTGAGTCAGCCCTGCAGAGCTCCAAGCCAGAGCAGGAGACGGTGTCAGCTCTGGCCATCATCAGCTGTGTGACCTTCACCAAGTGGCTTCCTCTCTCTGAGATACAGAGCCCTCACCTCTCAGATGTGGTGATGCCTCTGGCTGATTCCAGGGCTGCTGAGAGCAGATTCTGTAGGATCATGGGCACAGCAACCCTTTCCAAACCACCAAAAGAGGCAAGAGAGGATTTGTATCATTGTATGGCTGGCAAGCACAGTGGCCTCAGGGCCTTTGGGGTCATACCCAAAGGGCTAGCACCAGACCCACATGTGAGTAGATATGAGTGAGTGGGACAGGATTGGAAAAACATAGGGATGACCCTTCTCGGTTCCCGATGCCGGTAGTAAATGTAACAGATGCTCATTTGACAGCATTTTCAAGCAAGGCAGACCACCTTCTTGTGCACTTACACTAGGAAGATCAGCAGATTAAGTTAGATATGATCAAACTGAGGTCTGATTATTCCAAGCTAATGAGCAAAGCCTTGCTCTTGCATGTGCTATTTTGAACAACACCCCTTTCGCAAAAGGCATTCTCCCCTATGAAATTATGCAGGTTAGAAAACGGACCCAGGAAGTGGCAACCACTGCCACTTTCCTACCCAATGTCCGTTCTGCCTTCCATCCACAGCAACAGGCTCCTATTTTATTAAAGGACTGATAGGCTCGGGTAAGACATGTTATTCTCTGCCTTCTTCAGATATGGAGTTTCCCATTGTAACACAAGCAGAGGTTGACAGGTGGGGTATTTGACCAGGTTCCTTAGAAAGGATGGATATACCTGGGAAACAATCTACTCTCCAGTTTTCTTCTTACAGAGAGTATGGATGCAAAAGCTGGAGTTTCCCCTGTGGCTCGTCTGATCTTGTCACCTGCAGCTTGAGTCTGGTCATCCGTACAATGGGACAGGGGGTCAGCAAAGCATGTGAGGGGCATCTGTAGTGTGAAAATGCACAATAGCTTCTGGTCACACAGGAGAGGGATCTAAGTGGGACGAGGATTGCAGTAGAGATTTTTTTCCTTCTAATTTTTTTTTAGTTGTTGTTTTTAGGCACTACTGAATCAGTTCCACCTCACAGGGACCCTGTGTTCAACAGAACGAAACGCTACCTGACACTCTGCCGTGCACACGGTCTTTTTATGTTTGAGCCCAATGTTGCAGCCACTGTGTTTCTTCTCATTTTGACTTGTGCCCATCAGCAAATGAAGGTCCCAGGGTCATTGCTCCATTCCCATCATTAAGGTCAACTGTACTTTGAAGGAGGCAACTCCTCCTCAGTCATCTCTTGAATGCCTTCCCGCCTGGGGGGTTCATTTTCTGGCTCTATATTTGACAATTCCTCTCTGCTCTTCATAGGGATTTCAATGGCTGATTGTTTCAGGAGTGGGCTGCCAGGTCCTTCTCCCTAGTCTGTCTTACTCTGGAAGCTCAACTGAAACCTGCCCACCATGGGTGGCCCTGCTGGTGTATGAGATATTGGTGGCAGAGCTTTCAGTACCACAGCAACACACAGGCCTCACAGCACGTCAAGCAGAAAGGCCCATGTGGGTTTCTTTCTAAAGGAATATTTCTTTTAACATATTGGCTGCAAATGGCTCAGGCAAAGACTTGGAGCAGCCTGGGCAGTGGAGGCGGGGAGAGGGTGCAAGGCTCAGTGACTGAGCCCAAAGAAAAGTTGAGCCCTCAGCTGAGCATGGTGGTGCACGCCTGTAATCCCAGCGGCTAGGGAGGCAGAGGCGGGAGGATCGCAAGTTCGAGACCAGAGGCAGTCTGCATAATTTAGCGAGACCCTGCCTCAAAAAGTAAAAAAAAGGGCTGAGGGTGCAGCTCAGTGGTCCAGCACTTGCAAAGCATGCAGGCGTGAGGCACCTGGGTTCAACCCCCAGTACTGCAAAAAAAAAAAAAAAAAAAAAAGGTTGAGCCCTCCCAGAAGCTTGGAAGTGCAAGAGGTTTGGGACAATGAAATCATGAGAAATTGAATACCTGAAAAATGTCTCTCCTAGGCGTCTCGGCACACACCTGTCATCCCAGCAACTCGGGAGACTGAGGCAGAGGGACTGTGAATTTGAGGCCAGAGGCAGCCTGTGCAACTTAGCAATACCCTATCTCAAAATTTAAAAATAAAAGAAAAAGGATCCTGGTGGTGTGGATCAGTAGTTGAGCGCTTGCCTAGTGTGGGCGAGGCCCCGGGTTCAACCCCTCAGTACTTCAAACAAACAACCTTTCTTAGCAAGTCTCCAGGGGGAAGCAGGGGGTCTTTTCTTAGGAGGGGCTCTAGTGAGCAGAGCTGCATACCAAATCTAGGAAGGTAAAATTTAACAAAATAAGAGCAAAGTGGTGGTCCTTCCTGCTGGGTCCAAAACGTCAACAATACTGACTTGGCAGGCAGAGGCAAGAGGCAGGAGGATTTCGAGTTGGAGGCCAAAGGCAGTTACAAAACCCTCACTCCAAATAAAAACTAAAAAGTGGGCTGAGGGGTGCAGCCCAGGGGCAGAGCGCCTCCAAGGGGTGCGTGAGGCCCTAGGTTCAACCCCCAAGTACAGGGAAAAAACAAAAACAAAACTTAAAGGCAATGTTGTGAGTCTTAGTGAGGACGCTTTTTGTTGTTATCATTACAGTCGACCTGGGGCCTTGGCTGTGGACCAGGCGTGTTGCCCACATGCTTATTTATTATTTCATCCCAAGGAGCTGGTGGATTCTGCAGGCCGGGGCTCGGTCCGTGCAGCTGAAGTGTCAGGGTGCCTGGGGAGCAGTGAAGTGCTGAGTGCCCTGGTAGCTCCCTTTCGGGCCCCAGACTCCTCTGGGCCCTTTCTGGCCTCTCCTGCTGGGCTGTGAGTCCCACGAGGGTGGGGATCGTCTCTGGCAGGTTCGCCCTAAACCTCCTACCTAACCAGGCACCTGTGGCTCCCCAGTGGACCCTTACTGTCTGCGCCGTACAGAGGAGCGGAGACAGCCTGCTGGCAAACGCGCAGGAGTTTAGTGGCCAAGGAACCCTTGGCGTCCCCAGACTGACCTTGAACGCTGTGCTTGATGTGGGACAGCCTCCAAGATGGTGCAGACCGAGCGTGGGACCACAGTCGGAGTTTCCTCGTGTCTGTGTCTCTGCTCCACCACCTATCTATCAGCTGGCCAGCCTTGGGCCTGGAAACCAAGCCTCCGCTTCCCTCTTTGTCGTCGAGAGCCGCGCCCATGCTTGCTCCAGGCAGACTGTGTGCATTGAATCACACAGGCAAGCGGAGCCTTCTGGGCATGGAGTGCCACACAGTGAGCCGTGGTTACAGGGACTCGAATTCCCGGAGTTCAATCTTTGGACCCAACTCCAGGGCGTCACAGTTCTCGGTTCAGTTTCTTGTTGGTTTCAGCCCATTCTCCAATCACGTGGGGTCCTTTGCGGTTGCTTCACCCCCATGATCCCAGCTACCCATCATTTAGGTATTCAGCAATGGGTGCTTTACGTCCCCCTCCAAATCATCAAAGAAAGCGTTTGGAAGGCCAAGGCCAAGGTAGAGACACATGGCCCCCTGTGATGGAGTGACCAGGTTCTACAACACGCACTGACGAAGTGCCTTTGCTAAAAAAGCCTTTGGACCCCCAAGCGTCCTATTCCAGACCCTCAAGCCGCACCTGCAGGTCTCCAGTCCTTGCCCTAAACCTGCAGCCCCCTTGGATCTGGGGGACACTGAGAGACAAGCATCCCTTTTTGACAATGGACCGCATCTCCCCTCCAGCAGTGGCCATGGTAACAATGTCCAGGGGCCTCCCTGCAGAACCAGAACCGATGACAGGCAGCAGGAAGGCTCGCTCTCTGAGCAGGACCACTTAATTATGCACCCAGGTTACCGAGCCCTGCCCCCAACTCTTCCTCCTCGTAGCTCTACAGCTTTCACCAGTTCCCTCAAGTGGACTCGGGGTCACAGGACTTGTTCCTCTGGTCGCCTTCCTCATGTGCACATTGATTAAATCTCTGCTTTTCCGTACTCCTGGTTTCTTTCATTGGGGTTCTGGGGCTGAGCAGTAGAGCCTAGTTTGGGGAACTGGGGCTTTGCCCTAAACTCTAGGACCAAGTCCACCAAGATGATGATAATAAGTGAGGGCAGTGGGGTTGCTCCCAAAGGGCCAGGTAAAGGAGGGGTGATTGGTCCCGAATCCCAGGGGGGCTGGCTGGTGTTGTTAGGGGCCGTCGAGTCAGTATCCGACTCATAGCCACCCTACGTACAACAGACAAAACTCTATTATCAGTGCTTCTCTGCTATTCATAGGGTTTTCAGTGGCTGATTGTTTTTTGAGAGTGGGTTGCCAGGTCCCTCTCCCAAGCCTACAGTACCTGGTGTTCCCAGGCGGCCTCCCATCCAAGTACTAACCAGGCCCGACCCTGCTTAGCTTCCAAGATCTGACAGGATCAGATGCCACAGGGCTATGGCTGCAGGCACAGGGAGGCTGGAGCACCCACTACCTTTGATCTTGTCCATCTGCATGCCACACGGGTCCTCCAGGGGGGCGAGGAGGCAACTTCTATTGCCACTCCCTAGTTTAAGGAAAGGAAACTGAGGCTCACAGAGCCCAGTGTCACACAGGAAGTGGTAATTAAGATCTGAACACTGTTGTGTTAAGCAGTGGGACCGAGTGTGCCCAAGACGCAAACAGCCATGGCTGCAAAGCTTTTATTCGATGCTGGGGACTGTCTGCGGCACTCCGGGGCGCTGGGGATCTGGGGCTTGACCGACAGGTCCATGCAGTGCTGCTGGAGTCATCTGCAGCTGCTCCCCAGGGCTTTTCTTCCCGTGCCACAGCTGCCTTGGGAAGACCTGCCTTTCCCAGCTGTGCAACTCCCCAACTTCAATCAAATCCACTTATGGGGATGAAATGACACTCCCCTCCGGGGACCGCACAACAATTTGTTTTGGCTGCATTCACAGCCAAGCTCAGTGACGAGGGCCCGATTTCCCACCCTGGAGTGACTGAGGGAGCCAGGGAAGAAATGAGAAATTTCAAAAGGAAGAACACACCACGGAACCCTGGCAGGGTCCAGACGCATCCTGCCGGGAGGTTGACCCTATGTGTATGAAAGACGAGACATCAGAGACAGCCAGGACCTTGGCCTTCTCACCTGCCACCACTTGGCCCCTGTTTAAAACTATTTGCACTGGTTTCTCTCTCTTCTGTTAATATTTATTTATTTATTTATTTATTTATTTATTTATTTATTTATTTCAGTACTTGGGGGTTGAACTCAGGGCCTCATACATACTTTGCAAGTGCTCTGCCGCTGGGCTGCACCCTCAGCCCATCTTTTTATCTTTTATTTTGAATCAAGGTCCTGCTAAGTTACACAGGCTGCCTCTGGCTTCAAACTCGCCAGCTCCTGCCTCCACCTTCCAAGTTGCTGGGATGACAGGTATGGGCCGCTGTGCCTGGTTTTGTTTATTTATTTATTCAGCAAATGTTTATTGACAATTTACTAAGCACAGAACACTAAGATCTTGATCAAAGCAGTAGGGAACAGGGTGGCTGTGGCCCCACCCTGGGGACAATCATGCAGTCTTCTAGCGTGATTGTTATAGTTGTTGTTAGGTGCCATGGAGTCCGGACTGACTCATAGCGACTCTGTGTACAACAGAACAAAACACTCCCCAATTCTATGACAGGCACAAGATCTTTTTTATGTTTAAGCCTGTTGTTGCAGACACTGTGTCAGTCCATCTAATTGAGGGTCTTCCTTTTGTTCATTGATCTGCCAGTCTCCCAAACATGATGTCCTTCTCCAGGGATTGGTCCCTCCTGATGACATGTCCAGAATACATAAGACACATTCCAGCCATCCATGCTTCCAAGAAGCACTCTGGTTGCACTTCTTCTAGGACAGATCTGTTGGTTCTTTTTGTAGTCCGTGGTATATTCAATCTTTGTCTCCAGCACCATAATTCAAAAGCATCATTTCTTCTCTTGTTGCCCTTATTCAACATCCAGTTTTCACAACTGCCTAGCATGATTACAAGGTAAATTTTAATGGCCTGGGAAAATTCTCATATGAAAATATTAAGTGAAAGAGCAAGAAACAGAATTTCTCATGAAGCATAATCCCAACTTTATTATAAAAATATATGTGCACGTGAATAAGCTAAAAAGACCATAAGGCAATACATAAAAATGTCCACAGTAGTTATTGCTGAGTTGTGGGAATTAAATATTCCTCTTTTATACCTTAATGCGAGGCTCAGAATCTTAACCACAAGTAGGTATTCATTTCATTTTACAGGTTTATATACATTTTAATTATCAAAGTAATTTATGCTCATTGGAAAACTAGGAAGTTTGTAACTTCCTTCTATACTGCACGCCAGATTACTTAAAAATGAGATGTGCAAAAATTGGGTTTCAAGTGCATGGATCATTTATGCTTCTGTCTGGATTTGGATTCTGCTTGTAATTTTGATCTGTTTCTTCAGTTAAAGAAATATATATTTCCATGTACATACAGTTGGGTATCCCTATCCGCAAATTCTGTGGATTTAAATAAACTCCAATCAAAATCCCCCACATGTCTGTCAGCTCCTCGTGCTGTGGGGGCTTGTGTGTTGCTGTGATGCTGAAGGCTATGCCACCGCTATTTCAGATACCAGCAGGGCCACCTGTGGAGGACAGGTTTCAGCTGAGCTTCCAGACTAAGACAGACTAGGGAGAAGGACCCAGTAGCCCACTCTCAAAAGTATAGTGCTGGAAAATGAGCCCCCTAGGGTGGGAGGCGTTCAAGAAATGACTAGGGAAGAGTTGCCTCCTCAAAGTAGATTGACCTTCATGACAAGAATGGAATAAAGCCCCAGGGACCTCCTTTTGCTGGTGTGGCACAATTCAAAATAAGAAGAAACACAGTGGCTGCAACACGGGGCTCAAACATAAAAAGATCATGTGCATGGTGCAGTGTTAGGGCTTGTTTTGTTCTGTTGTACATAGGGCCACTATGAGTGAATCACACCCAACAACCATCACAACAATAGATCAAGAATACCCAAGAAAAAATGTAGCCTCTGTACTGAACGCGCACAGACCACTTTTCTTATAATTATTCCCTGCATGATACACTACGGCAAATTTCTCCATTGCATTTACCTCGTGTCAGGTTATGATAAGCAGCCTAAAGGTGATTTGAAGCATGTGGGCAGCTGCGCACGTAGGTTCTACACGAACACTAAGCCATTTTAGATGAAGGATCTGAGGGTCTGAGGCTGGTGCTACCCTACAAGGTCCTGGGGCCAGTTCCCTGGGGGTCCTCAGAGATGACTTAACTTTCCTTTAAGAGGTCCTGTGGGTAACCTTGTCCTAACAGGACATGAAGAGATGCTTCTAGTCTTGTTCACTGCTCAGAAGTATTCCAAAGTCTGGCGGAGCATAACATACTTAACCAACACCCTGTCCCTCTGCAAGGGATATATATCCTCAAAGGGAGGTCTTGGCGCACCTGCCCAAGCATTGCAGCAGACAAAGTCCTAGAAGCAGGCTTCCTGGCTGGGTGAGCGATTGTGGTATATTTTTAATCCCTCAGGAAATCGGTATTGAAATAATAACTATCAAGTCCAGGTGCATGGAAGAACAGGGCTAAAAACTCCTAGCAGGCCTTCGGAGTCCCACTTTACAGATGGGGAGACAGGTTCAGAGAGGGCTTGGCTTGACCACGGCCACACAGCGAGTGAGAGGCAGATGAAGTCTAGAAATCTGGACTCACTCTCATGGGGGCTCTTCTCTCCCCCTGCCCCAGCTGCCACCTGACGCTCACTGCCAGGGGCCCCAGGGGCCTCTCCAAATCCTCCCTTCGGGCTGACCTGCCTTTGGCCACAGCTGAGTTGCTGACCACATTTCAATGTGTGGCCTCATAGGCAGAATTGAAAACAAAGGGAGATGGAGTTTTATGGGGCTCAGGAGGCCCAAGGAGGGGGAAAACAAATGCAAAACAAGCAGGAAGGGCCTGGAGGGGCCAGGCTGTGCGTGGGGGGTGGGGGGTGGGTGGGGAGGGAAGGACAGGGTCGGCATAGTGGTTAAGGCCAGCTCAGCCCCGGCCTCCATCCTTGCCCCCCCCTTGCTCCAGCCCCATGGTCTGGGTCCCCTCTGGTGGTGGGTGCTGCAGTTGCTGAGGACACCAGGGGTCCTGGGCAGCTGCCCAAAGGGCAGCACTGGCTCCAGGGGACTCTGGGCCCCTGGACCTGGCCGTCCCTGCTGGGCTCTTGGGGGTGGACTTTCTGGGAGCCCTATCCAGGAGAAAGCCTATGTGTGTGGCTGCCTAGCTCCACGCGGGCCTCTGCACGGCCCCTCTGTAAAGGGAAGAGAGCAGCAGGCATGGGGGAGCCCGGCGAAGCCCCTCCAGAGAAGAGCCCTGCCAGGGCTCGAACCCGGGGCTCCCAGGCCAGTTTCCCCGTTCAGCCGTCCACATGAGGTACCATCCCACTAGGCTCCAAGACCGACCTTCTTTTCACTCAGCATTATAGCCTTGAAATCCATCCACGTGGCTGCAGGTGTCAGTTGTTCATCCTTTTCATTGCTGAGTACTATTTCACTTCTGTCACAGGCCCTTCTGCACCTGCAGGTGGGGCGCTGTGACAGCAGGCGCCAGGCTTGTAGATTATTTATTTCCACTTCCAGGGCTCAGCTCAGGGCCCCACTCCTCCCCGGCCCTCACAGAGTTTCGCTTAACATCTGTTTACAGAAGCAGGTAGATATTCATGGTCGGAGAAGGCCACGGGGTGGGGTGAGGATGAAGTGGCCTCTCCAAGGAGAGACCTGTGAACAGAAGGAGCACATGGTGGCTGGGGAGGCTGCCCTGGACTGGGGACACTGAGGCAGTCAGGAGGGAAGAAGCTTAGGGGCTCCGTGGGGAGACACGGTGAGCGGCTTTCTGACCAGCCAGAGCGGGCGGCAAAAGGGGAGACCAGAGGGAACTGGAGGCTGTACTGGGGACATCGCCATACACCCAGCCAAGAGTGAGCCCCTCACTTGTGGGCTTTCTTGCCTAGTAGACCTTTGGGCTCTCCCCTGGGACATGCCGTATACTCTTGCAGGGACAGAAGCCTCTGACAAACACAGTGCACCTTCCTAGTGCATTCATAAATTTTTTAGGGTTCTTTATTTTTTTTATTCTTTTTTTTTTTCAGTACTCAGGGGCTGAGTCCAGGGCCTCAATTCCTTTGCTTTGGGGAACATCGCTGGAGTTGACATCACTGGAGTTGACGGAATTTCCTGATGGAGACTCTCAGAATTTGCAAGTGCTCTACCACTGGGCTGCACCCCTGGCCTATTTTTTATTTTATTTTTTTCCTGAGACAGGGTCTCACTAAGTTGCTTAGGCTGCCCCTGGCCTCCAACTCTCAATCCTCCTGCCTCAGCCTCCTGAGTCCCTGGGAATACAGGTTTTCGGTCTTGCAGATAGTTAAGGGTACAGTCTCTGGATTTAGTTCAGTTCTTGATTCAAATTGCTGGCTGTGTGACCTTGTTCAAGTCTCAGAAAAGCCTGTACATAGACATTCATGACACTTTATTCATAATAATCTTAAGCTGGAGACAACTAGATGTCCTTCAACCAGTGAATGGACAGACTGTGGTATTGTCATACAATGGAATAGTACTCAGCAATGAAAAGGATGAACAACTGACATCTGCAGCCATGTGGATGGATTTCAAGGTTATAATGCTGAGTGAAAAAAAGGTTGATCTTGGAGCCTAGTGGGGTAGCACACACCTGTAATCCCAACACTAGGGAAGATTGTGAGTTGGAGGCCAGCCTGTGCTATATAGCAAGAACCTGTCCTCTGCCCTTACCACCACCAAAAAAAAAAAAAAAAAAACAAAAAAACAAAAAAACAAACCTACATACAGAATGATTCCATTTTCTCTAAGTTGTTTTTTTTGTTGTTGTTGTTTGTTTTGTTTTGTTTTGTTTTTTGAGACAGGGTCTGGCTGTGTAGACCAGGCTGGCCTTGAACTCACTCTGTAACCCAGACTGGTCTCAAATTCATGATCCTCCTACCTCAGCCGTCTACGTCCTATGATTACAGGCAGGTTCCACCAGACCTGGCTAACTCTAACATTCTTAAAGTGATGGAATCACAGTGGTAGAGAATAGATTAGTGGTGTCCTGGGATTAGAGTTGAAAGGAATTGCAACTCTTATGGGTTAACCTAAGGGAACTTGGCCAGGGGATGGAAAAATACCACGTTAGGATATGGTGATGGTTGCTGTAATCTAAACATGTACTAAATTGTCATAGAACTATGTTTATGAAAGTGTGCATGTTCAAATTGATAAAATCTGCATCAAGTTTGTTGCAGCTAACAGCTGTCCCACCCTGGTGTTTGACCTTAGATCGTGGAAGCTAAGCAAGATCGGGCCTGGTTAGTCCTTGGATCAGAGACCACCTGGGAATATTGGGTGCTTCAAACTTGGGCGAAAGACCTCGCAGCCTACTCCCAAAACAATCAGCCATTGAAAACCCTATGAATAGCAGAGAAGCACTGACATTGTACCAGGCATGGCACTGTGTCAGGTAGTGGTTTTGGTGTATTATACATCTGGTCACTATGAGTCAGACCTGACTCAACATCTCCTAAGGACAACAACAAGGTGTGCTGCATGGTACCAAAATCAATCTCCTGGTTTGATAATATGCTATGCGTGGCCATGTAAGGTAATATCAGTGGCAGATGTTGGGGCAAGGTATGTGAGGACTCTGTCTCATTTTTGCAACTTCTTATGAGTCTTAAACTGTTTCAGACTGCAAAGTTATTTTTAAAATGTAGACAGCCTCCATCCCTGCGTCACCACGTGGATGACATGAGATCATCTGAGTAAAAGCTACTGGCACAGGAAGGCACTGGATAAATGTTAGCCCAGGTTACTGAACCCCTTTGGAGCGGGGCGATCTGAGGACAGGAGTTGACGGAATTTCCTGATGGAGACTCTCAGGGTTGAAAGCGAGCTCAGATTTAATCTCCCAAGAAAAGAAAGGCAAGGAAAAAAAAATGGAAGAAGAAAGGAGAGGCTCTGGTTTGCACACAAGCCCGAGCTCCTCCGTCAAGCGACGCCTCCAAACGCTTTGCAAGTTCCTTGTGCAACATCTGTTAATCCGGCGATGTCAAACCCCCGGCTTACTGAGCCTGGGAAATCGCTGCTGTGTTTTACTGACTTCCCTGCACTTGGCAGTTTCCCTCGGAATCGCCGTGTTAATCAGAAACACGCCGTCCATATTGTCAACACTTTGTTTAACCACTTCTATAAATTCAGCGTTAGTGTTGGAGCAGTCCTGGCTTGATGGATGAAATCGTCGGCCGCCCCAGACAGCCAAACCCCATAAAACAAAGTCCAGGGTGAGAGACTCCAAAGGAGGAGGCACTTGACATTCACCAAGACACGTGACGTGGGGGTGACTCACCTCTGGGCTGGAAGGAATGGAGGGTCCTGGAGGAAGCCGCGGCTCCGGGAGAAGGGGAGAAGTGTGAACGTGCCTGGCGGGACCAGGAGGGGACTTTTCAGAGGAGGCTCTGCACACATGGATCGGGGAGTGCCTGGGAGGAAGCCAGGGGACAAGAGGAAGTTGGGAAGATGCGAGTCCACAGGATGGGAGAACCGGTTTACACTCGCCAAGTAAAATGCTTTCTTTTATAGCCCATGGTTTTTATTGACTTCTTGTTGTTAGATGCCATCAAGTTGGGTCCAACTCATAGTGACCCTATGTACAACAGAATGTAATGCTCCCCAACACTGTGCCATGCACACCATGTTTTTATGTTTGAGCCCAATGTTGCAGCCACTGTGTTTCTTCTCATATTGAGTTGTGCCACATCAGCAAAGGAGGTCCCAGGAGCTTTACTCCATTCTTTCATTAAGGTCGAGTGTATTTTGAGGAGGCAACTCTTACCCAGTCATTTCTTGAATGCCTTCCAGCTTGCGGGTGCTCATGTTCTGGCCCTTTATGTGACAGTGCTTCTCTGCTATTCATAGGGTTTTCAATGGCTGATTGTTTTGGGAGTGGGCTGCCAGGTCCTTCTCCCTGGTCTGTCTTAGTCTGAAAGCTCACCTGAAACCTGTCCACCATGGTGGCCCTGCTGGGATCTGAAATACCATTGACATAGCTTTTGGCATCACAGCAACACTCAAGCCCTCGCCGTACGACAAGCTGACAGACACGTGAGGATTTTATTGACTGGCAACCACCAAAAAATGGAGACAGGCAGGACCCACCCACCGCTGGCATGTGATATCCCACTTGCTCTTGGAAGGAAGCTGGAGAGGAAGCATCGCCGTCTGTCTGTCCGGCTGTTTGGGATCTCCAAGGTGTCACAGGCTCCGGGAGGTTATGTCTGAGCTCTGCCCTTGCCCTTGGGCTGAGACGTGCAGTTCTGGGAGCCTCACTTAGGAGACATGTGTATTTACCTATTGAGCGCCTACTGTGTGGTGGCCAAAAGGGATGTGACTTCAGGGTTGGTGAGGGAGGAAGAAGTGGAGTGAGTAATTACAGAATTACTCTGTGGCGTGCGCTCCACCCAGACAAACGCAGGCTGTGGCTGAATGGATCACGGAGAACCCCACTCAGGTTGGGGGGTCGGGGAAGGCTGCTCTGGAGGACAATGGTTCAGCGGTGTCCAGAGGATGGGATGGAGGCAGGTTCTAGGAAGAAGGAGAGACCTGAGGCAGAAGAGCAAGGTCTTCAGGGGCCTGAGCAAAGGGCGGCGGGGTTGAAGCCTGGTGTGGGAGGAAGATGCCGCCGTGAGGTGTCATTAAAAGGGACAGGCGGAGCCCGGGCTGCCCATAAACTGTCAGGGCTCTGGATCCCAGTGGGGAAACTGAGGCATGCACTGGGAAAACTGAGGCATGCACTCAGTGACAGCCACTCCCCAGCCAGGCCTTGCTGAGCCAACCAAGATGGCAGGCTGGGTCGGCCCCACTGCCCTCTGCCACTGTCCCTGCCACACAGGGGCAAGACCAGGGGACAAGGTGTGTTCCCCAGGAGTGAGAGGACGTGACAGGGCCCACAACCCTGTCCCACCTGCAGGCTGCCTTCTCTTTGGACATATTCCGCGTTCCCAGGGTCCCAGCCCGAGAAGAAACCAGCAGGAGGGAGGGGCCTGGTCCCCAGCCACCCCCATCGCCTCTTCCCCAGGCCCGTACTCTCTGCTGTCCACATCCCCGACTCTCGACTCTCGCCAAGGGCCTGTTTTTCCAGAAACACGAGTTGAGCAAAGCAGTCCCCCTCCCTGAGCTTGACTGAAGTAATAACCCCCAGACACACACGCTTTCTTGGAGAGCCCTGCAGAGCCTCCGCTGCTTTGGACGTGGCCAAGCTGGGTTTGCTAAAATAATAATCTTCAGGAACTCAAGTCGCTCTGCGCCAAATATCTTGCATAAGAGCATCGCACGCACTCCCACCCTGGTCCTGACCCAGAAAACTGAGCGGTGAGCTAACGTGGCTGGGAGTCCAGGGTGAAGTCACTCGGCTCAGTCTTTCTGAGCAACTTGCTTTTTTCCTTTGTTCTCTCTCTCTCTTCTCTCTCTCCTCTCCTTCCTTCCTTTCTTCTTTCTTCCTTTCTTTTCTTTCTTTTTCTTCCTTCCTTTTTTCTTTCTTCTTTCTCTCTCTTCTTCTTCTTCTTCTTCTTCTTCTTTGTCTTCTTCTTTCCTTTCTTCCTTTTCTTTCTTTCTTTCTTTCTTTCTTTCTTTCTTTCTTTCTTTCTTTCCTTCCTTCCTTTTTTCTTTTTTCTTTCTTTTCCTCCTTCCTTTTTTCTTTCTTCCTTCCTCCTCCTTCTCCTCCTCCTCCTCCTCCTCCTCCTCCTCCTCCTTCCTTCCTTCCTTCTGCCTTTCACTTTCTTTCTTTCCTTTAAGATACATATGACCTCCTGATTCTCGAGGGTCCGGAGCCGCTGGGTGGTGTGTTCCTGGACACCAGCTGATAGGCCAGGGCCACGTTCCCTTTGAGAGGCAGAGGAGGGAAAGGAGGCCAGAGGCTCTGAGGATGGCGAAGTCCATGGACTTGGTCTCCGCCGAGATCCCCCTGCCTAGCAGAACAGCAAGGAAGTCTTCAGTCCAGCTGTCCAGCCGTGACCATGGCCCTTGGGCGTCTGTACCTCCCCTGGATGTGCGTGGGAAGAAACCCCCATGTCCTGTTGCACAGATGGTGGAGGAAGGAGCGTGGGCTCCAGAAGAGGGGCTTCCAGGCTCCATCCTGAGCTCTGGCGCCCACTGGAGCGAAAACCGGGCTCCCCGACCTCGGCTGGCCCCACTGCAGAGAGGCGAAGCTCCGAGCTCAAACCAGGGACCCCGAGGACAAAGGCGCCAACAACGTGCTGGGCACGGGACGCGCGCACCACAGCCCGGCCAGAGCCCAGGGGGCAGCGTGCCGATGACACTCACTGCTGTCACTCCCCAGGGGACACAAGATCTCCTCCAGGCAGCGCTGGCAGGGGGAGGCCTCCCAAGGGGGTCAGGCACCTTATTTCTATTTATTAATTTTTGTTGTGCTATGGGTGGAACCCAGGGCCCTGTGCAGGCCCAGCGAGCACCAACCACTGAGCCACACCGTGGCCCCAAAGAGGGCTGGAGAGGGAGGCGTGGAAACCAGCAAACAGACCGACGTGGCCTCTCCCACTCACGGCACAAAGGCTGGGCTCCCACAGTGGGAAGCTCCTGATTTCTCTGGGCCCAAGAGCCCCCTGCAAATTATAACCCCCCTAAAAGTGACGCAGTGTTTACAGGACATGATTCGGTCCTCAAGACCTGATATTGCTCAATCCTCAGACCATTCCTGGGACTCAAGTACCCTCTGTGTTCCCATTTTAGAGATAGGAAAATTGAGTTCCGGAAGGTTTACACTGCTGGACTGAAGCCTCACAGCTAGTGAGAACTACAGAGCCAGGAAACGGGGAAGGCAGTACGATTACTGAGGCTCCTGGCTAACCCCTGACCTTCACTTCCTACTCAACTTTTATTCCCAGACTCTGTGTTCCAGAGAGGGGAGCTTATTACCACACACAAGCACTAGACTCAAGGTGCTCATCCCAGCTCTGACCACTCTTGCTGTGTGGCCCTGGGCAAGTTGCTTTCTCTCTCTGAGTTTCCCCTCTCCAGTCTCAAAAACAGAGATAAAAATAATAATCTGTATTCTTAGGGGGCTGAGTTGGGGGACAAGATGAGACAAATCAGATAAAATACCAGACATTGAGTTGCTGCTGTTGCTGGGTGCCATCGAGTTGGGTCTGACTCATAGCAGCCATATGTACAACAGAATGAAACACCACTCAACATTGTGCCATACACACAGTCTTTTTATGTTTGAGCCCAATGTTGCAGCCACTGTGTCTCTCCTCATTTTGAGACATGCCACATCACCAAAAGGAGGTCCCAGGGGCTTTATTCCATTCTCATCATTAATGTCCACTCTACTTTGAGGACGCAACTCTTCCCCAATCATTTCTTAAATGCCTTCCAGCCTGGGGGGCTCATTTTCCAGCACTATATTTGACAGTGCTTCTCAGCTATTCATAGGGTTTTCAATGACTAATTGTTCAGAAGTGGGCTGCTGGGTCCTTCTCCCCAAGTCTTAGTCCAGAAGATCAGTTGAAAGTTGTCCTCTATGGGTGGCCCTGCTGGTATCTGAAATACCAGTGATATAGCCTTCAGCATTACAGCAACACATAAGCCCCCACAGCATGACAAACAGACAGACACGTGGGGGAGACATTGGGAGGTACCCTAAATGGTACTATTACATAGTGATGTGTCCTCTCTTCTCTCCCTTCCTCTGTGTCTGTCTCTGTGTCCCCTCCCCTCTCCCTAGGGTGGACAGATGCGCTCACTGTCCAGCCACGCCGAGTGAGTGCTTTGGCCTGACCCCCTCCCTCCTTCGATTTCTTCCAAGCCTTCATTCCGATGCTAAATCAAAGCTGAGTGCTGGGCCCTGACAGTCTCGCCTTCTGCCAGCTGCCTCAGACTCCCAGCATGTTTTATGGGTTCTCTGCCTCTGCAATTAGCACCCTGCCTCGGGGGGATCTCAGGCTGAAGGACAGGTGGTGACCTCTCTCCTGGTGGCACCCGTTCCCAGAGCCCAGACAGCAGCCCCGAGTCCTCCGTGTGCACGGGGTGCCTTGGGGGCTGCTCTGGACAGCTGGGCCCCCCATCGTTGGCTCTGTAGGGCACACCAGGCTTGAAGTTTCCTGGGCGGGATCCTGTCTGTTGGTTCGACCTGGGCTGTTATTATTATCGATGTCGTTGGTGCCATTGCTGCGCTTGTCGTTGTCGTTATGATTCCAGCAAAGGGTGCTTTTAGATGGAAGTTAAATGAACTGCTCCAGGGAGGCTGCCAGGTGGTTGGTGCGCTGACCGTGTGTGCCTGATACTGGGCTCCACACACCCATCATCCCACAGCTGGCTGCAGCCAGGGATGGGGCAGTGGGAGGATAATTAACCCAGTTCCCTCACCCCTGGCTGAGGCAAGTCTGCAGTGAGCCCCTTTGTGCCCTTGGGGACACTGTCATGAGACCGAGCTGTGAGCGCCCACCCGCTCGTGTCCACTCACCAAGACCCCTGCATCGGCTCCTTCCCCGCCCTGTCTCTTTGCCTCTCTCCTGCTGACGCTTCCTGTGTTCACCCCCCAGAGAAACCACCCAGCCGGGGTGCTTCTCGCCAGCTCTGCTCCTGCCAAACCCAAGCCAATCAGACGCCTAACGGTGAGGTGATCAGAGCTCCTCATGTTTAGTTTGCAGTTTCCAGGTACCAGCAAGCACTGTGCCGAGTGCTTTTCATGGACTGTGTCATCTAAAGACGACAACAGCCCTAGCTAGAAGAAGGAACTAGTGTTACTCTCATTTCATGGACAAGGAGATGCAGGCCCAGAGAGGCTGAGGAAGTTGCCCAAAGTCACACAGCCAGGAAACATGAGAGCTGCTCCATAGCAGGCAGGACTAGATGTGTGAACTTGACCTGTTGAGTCTTCCCTCTACCCTCTGAGTAACCCTAAGTTTCTCTAGCACATTGCTCTGGGGTTCTAGGAACATTTGTCCTGATGCTGATTTACTGTATACAGTAAGGCAAGTCTCTCTGTGGAGAAGTAGGACTGAGGGACTGAGGGGAAGGTGGAAGGAGATGTGGCTGGTAGTCTGGCTGCCTTGCATTCCACCCTCTGTGGACACACTTGTCAGCTGTTCTCATTCTCTGTACATGCAGCCACTGGAGCATCCCAGGGTCAGGGTGGAATCAGAGAGGTCTGGTGTAGGGACTGTCTCCTGCCTGCATTTGAAACCTCTTTAAGCCACAGATGAGCCCTGTGAATTTCATGAGCCTTGGGCTTCAGCTTCCCCATCTGCAAAATGGAGATGTTGTAATAGTCTAACAAGAACATCTACTTAGAGTGGAGGAGACATTCAAGGATCTTCACAAGGTTCTTGGCACAGTGCTCATCTGTCAATACGCCAGGCCTCAGCTTTATAGTATTTTATCTTGCTGAATAAATACCATAATCTGTAAGTTTATGACCGCCCTGAATGTGTCCCATCTTGTCTAAAATGTATAGCAAAAGGGGACAATGGTGTGGGTACATGGAATGGTGTGATGACAGTGAAGTCCCACAAAGGATGTGCCTGGAACAAAGTAGCTTCTTCATAAATGATAAATTTTAACATTAATATCAATTCTTGTTCTTTACTATGAATACACTATAACATTAATTAATATTAATATTGAACATCTAATCCAGGGGCTTCATGCTAACAGAAATGGCTTCTAGGTTCTTGCCACTTCCTGTGGATGTGAACACCTCTTTTCCACACTGTTGTTTCAACCATGAGGGTTGCCAGGTCAAATATGTTGTTGTTGTTGTTGTTAGGTGCCATCGAGTCAGTGTCTGACTCATAGCGACCCTATGCACAACAGGCGAAACACTATTGTCAGTGCTTCTCTGTTATTCATAGGGTTTTCAATGGCAGATTGATTTTTGGGAGTGGGTTGCTGGGTTCTTCCCCCAAGATCAAATAGAGGAAACTCTATTTCATTTGGATTTCAGAGAAACAAGATTATTTTTAGCATAAGTATGTCCCAGATGTTGCCTGGGATATACTCATGCTAAAAGTGTCATTTATCACTTATCTGAAATTCAAATCCACCGGGGGTGTCTGTCCTGTGATTTCATTTGCTACGTGAAGAAGAACCAGAGATGCAGAGAGCTGACATCACACCCCCGGCTTGAGGAGGGGACCCAGCCAGGGCCCAGTCACTCCCTGTGCTGCCTGTGGCCCTCACGGGGTGGGCTTCTTCAGACCCAGCTGATCTGTTCTCCGCCTGCGTGATGTGGCTGTGTCATGATGGGATGGACTGCGGGTGATTTTTTCACTTCCTGTCAAGACCCTGGAATGGGCAGTACACATGTCACTGGCTCCCTGGCTCCCAGACCAACCACCAGCTCCGGGCACACCCTGGGCTGGGTCTCCGGGGCTCAGAACCAAATCCAAGGCTGGCTGGTGTCAGGCAGCCCTGCAGGAAGCAAACAGATGTGAGAGGAAAGGGAGAATGGAATCCACAATGACTTCATGCTGCCGGCATCCAAGTCTCTCGCCTGGAGTGAACCGAGGTCCGGGCCTGGCCTGCAAGTGCGAGGGACTCGGACCAGGCCGGGAACTTCCTGCGCACCTTCAGATGCAGGGTGATGGGCCAAGCATCCCTTGGCTGAAGACATCCTGAGGTCCACACCAAGGTCCAGGCAGGGGCTTCAGCCAGCGTGGACATGGGATTTGGGGGTCCCTGGCCTCAGCCTGGCCTCTGTTTCCTGCTGCTGGCTGTCCAGGCTGACCCCCCCAGGGGCCTCCCCTGTGGGCCCTCCCTGCAGAGGCCCCCAGAGAGCTGCTCGGACAGCCCCGCATCAACTTCAGAGAGCGGCCCAGAGAGCACAGTTTGTGTCTCCGAGCCTCGAGCCAGGGCTGGACCCAAAGCCAGGGCCATCCCTGTCTAATGCTCACTCTGCTAGGCAGCCACAGTGTCCGCCGCACCAAAGGCGGCTGAGTCCCACCTGTGCGGGAGGGGCTGCCCAGATTTGGGGCCTGTTCATTTAGTGCGGGAAATGGCGTGGAAGAGTGGAGCCCAAGGCTTTCTGCCAAAGGATTCTCATCTCCTCTCTCTCTCTCTCTCTCTCTCTCTCTCTCTCTCTCTCTCTCTCCCCCTCCTGCTTCCTTCCTTAACATTTTCTCTCTCTACTTCTATCCTTCCTTCCTTCCTTCCTTCCTTCCCTCCTTCCTTTCTTTCCTTCCTTCTTTCCTTCCTTCTTTCCTTCCTCTTTCCCTCTTTCCTGCCTTCCTCCCCTCCTTCCTTCCTTCCTTCAGCCAGGGCTACCTCTGAGCACCTCCAAGTCCCACAGGTCTCAGGGTGACACAGAGAAACTGGTGTCCACACCAAGTCCCCAAGTACCAGCTTGGGTATTGATCTTGGGGGAAGAACCCAGCAACCCACTCCCAAAAATCAATCTGCCATTGAAAACCCTATGAATAACAGAGAAGCACTGACAATAGTGTTTCGCCTGTTGTGCATAGGGTCGCTATGAGTCAGACACTGACTCGATGGCACCTAACAACAACAACAACAACGTACCCCACGACCAGCTCCTCAGCTGAAGCCCAGAAATTATTTGGGTGACTTGCGCAAAGGTGGGGGCAGATCTGTCTCCTTCACATGCTAACCTGAGAGCTTGGCAGAACTTCTGGTATAGAATAGTAATAAATACTTCAGACGCCTGCAGCCATAGCCCTATGACACCCGATCCTGTCAGATTTCGGAAGCTAAGCAGGGTCGGGCCTGGTTAGTACTTGGATGGGAAACCACCTGGGAGCACCAGGTGCTGTAAGCTTGGGAGAAGGACCCAGCAACCCACTCCCAAAAATCAATCCCCCTTTGAAAACCCTATGAACAGCAGAGAGGCACTGATAATAGTGTTTTGCCTGTTGTACGTACAGTCGCTATGAGTCAGACACTGACCCAACAGCACCTAACAACAACAACAACAACAACAACAACAAATAATTGTAGGTTTGAAGTGAGTTGAAGGTCTAGTGAGTTAATGACTGAATTAATGAACTAAAATATACACGATTAAGCAAATAGATTGATTAGTTAACAAAGGCACAAGGATGTTTGGGTGAAATTAAAAGGATATGAATGGGTAATGGATGAATATAGGGTGGATCAATAGGTAGGTAGTAGGATGGATGGATGGATGGATAAATGGACATATAGGAGGGAAATAGGATGAATGGATCGATGGACAAATAGATCAAAGGAAGAAATGATGGGTGGGTTGACAAAAAGATGGGTGGGTGGAAGGAAGAATGGATGAATCAATGGAAAGAAGAAAATATTAAAAGATGGAAGGAAGAAAGAGAGGAAGGATAGATGGGTGGATGGGTAGGTGAGTGGGTGGAAGGATGGGTGAGTGATTGGATGGAGGGCCGGTGGCTAGATGGATGTCCATATGCATGGATGGATAGATGGATGGGTGATTGAATGGACTAATTAATAACCATGAAGATGCAGGATAACCAACTAACATGTTGTTAGGTGTCATCAAGTTGGTGTCCGACTCATAGCGACCCTATATACAATAGGTAAAACACTATTGTCAGTGCTTCTCCACTATTCATAGGGTTTTCAGTGGCTGATTGTTTTGGGGAGTGGGTTGTGGGGTCCTTATCCCAACCAATTAATATAGATATTGATAAGTATAAGAGAATTATTGCATAGCCGAGTGGAGGAATGAGTAAACGAATTCATGGGTGGTGGTCAGGGATGGGGGAGTGGTCAGACCACTTCCCCACTCTGCCTCATGACAGAGCTGCCGCTGTACCCAGCCACCCAGCACCCGCCTCCCACCTCCATCAAAACCCCACTGCATGGCTATTTTTGGCTGCACTGCAGAGGGGAGCTATTTTTCAGGCATGGCTTGTTAGAGGAGAAAAGGTACACAGCCTTCCTCCCCAGGTGCCTCCTCATCTGCACAGCCCCGTCCTATCAGCCAGCCAGGAATAAAACCAAGCGGAAGCCTCAGGAACCGCAGGAGAGCAAACACAGAAAGACAGGGAAGGGAGCTGGGCAAGCTTCCTGCTCCCTCGAGAGACACAGACCCAAGGAGACAAGCTTCCTGGGCTGAGCCTGAAATCGCCGACCCCCATCCTCTCCTGACAGTCGCCCCATGAGCCCCACATGCCAGGCTGTGGGGACACAGGGCTGCATCACCCAAACACAGCCACTGCCTTCACGGAACCTTCCATCTAGTGGGGAGAGAGAGAGAAGTCAGTAAGCACAAGCCGTACGTCACCAGAATAAAGGAACAGAGAGCGCGTTGCTTGTCTGTTTCTGAAGAATGAGCGACCTAAAACCTGGCAGCGGTCTAGTTCCCGGGGGCCGAAAGCCCAGCTGTGTAGCTCTGGCTGAGGGTCCACTGGGAGGCTGTGGGCAAGATGGTGGCCAGGGCTGTGGTCTCATTTGGAGGCTCAGGTGGGACCGAAGGCTCCACCTCCAAGATGGCGCACAAATGTGCTTGGCAAGTTGATGCTGGCTGTTGGTGGGCGGCTTCAGCTGTTCTCTCTCTTGTGTTCAGTGGTGCTTGAGCATCCTCAGGGCACGGCTTCCAGCTTCCCCCTGTGAGGGGTCCAAGAGAATCCAGGAGGAAGCTCCAGTGTCCCTTAGGACCTAGTCTCAGGCCTCACCCCCTGCACCACCTTCTATTCTTCAGGAGCAAGTCACAAGGTCCAGCTCACACGTAGGGGGAGGGCAAAGCTTTGCCTTTTCCAGGGCAGAATGTCAAAGAATGTGGGGACAAAGAGAGTTCCCCAGGCCTGGATGAAGTGACAAGTAGATCATGTCTAAGTCTGCAGAAGAGCCTCTAGGACAGGGTCAGCAAGGACATAGCCCTGGCCGGGTAGCAAGCTCCCGCTGGGAACCAGGAGGTGCAAGGGAGCCTGGGGCTGACAAGGAAAGCAAGAGGCAAAGGAGATGAGGCTGGAGGAGGGAAGGCGCGGAGCCGGGTGCGCTGGTGCCCCTGTGAGGCCAGCCCTCAGGAGGTGGAGGCAGGAGGGTGGGGAGTTCCAGGCCAGCCTGGGCTATGTAGTGAGACCCTGTGTTAGAAAACCAAACACAACAACAAAGAAGGAAGGAAAGAAGAAGAACGGGAAGGGAAGGGAAGAAAAGGAAAGAAAAGAAAAGAAAAAAGGGAAAGGAAGGAAAATTACGGAAAGGAAAAGAAAAGAAAGGAGAAGAAAAGAAAAAAAGAAAGGAAAATAATGGAAAGGAAAAGAGAAGAAAAGGAAAGGAAAAGAAAAAGAAGAGGAGAGGAAAGAAGAGGCAGAAGCAGGCTTTGCAGGGCAGCACATGCCAGGAGGGCGCGGACCCAGAGATTTTCCCGTGTGCTTCCCTACCTACTTGTACCACTCCAATAAACTTCCTGGAGCCTTCCTATTGACAGTCCCATCATAGGAGTGAGGGACATTGAGGTCCAGAGAAGTCAAGGAAGGGCAGGCACATCCCCGCGAAGCCAGAACTCAGGTTTGCACCCCAATAGTCCAGCCCCCAAAGCAGCTGTCCTGACACCCTGCAGAGGGACTGTCACATTGAACAGATGGAGAAATCTGGGCGAAAATGCCCCAAAAATCAAAAGCCAAGACAGAGACGCACAGAGGCCAAGAGAGGGATGGATGAAGCCAAGGGAGGAGCAGGGGAAAAGCAAGAGGTGACCTGCGTTTCCATGGCAGAGCAAGACAGCAGGGGACAGAGAGGAGAAGCGAGAACGAGAAATCTTCACACAGGCGGGTACGAGGAGAGAAAGACAGAGCCTGAGTCCGAGCCCCTGACATGGGGAGGCAGGGGAAGGGGTGAGAGTTTGCACGTGGGTGCACAGTGTGGTGCGAGGGGAGGGACCTTCTGTGGCTGGGCTCCTGTCTTCCATCAGCAGAGGGAGGGCCGGAGGCTGATGGCAGACAGTGGGATTCCAGGAATTCCAGATGAAATAACAGCCCCAATGCTTGCCAGGAAGTCTGGGTGGGGAGAGCAGGGCGAGGGAGGCGTGTGCAGAGAAATTTCAGCAAATAGCTTGACACTCCCCTCCTCTACCCATCAGACTCCTCCATGTGCGGGTGAGGAGGGGGTTCCCAAGTGCAGGGCTGGAACGGAAACATCAGGAAGAATAGTGGGGGCTCAGAGATAGAGGGGATGTCTGCCTCCGTCAGCCTGCAAAAGGCCGGCAGCTCTCAGGAGCAGAGTCCTTGCTAGGGACCAGAACATGACAGGGATTGGCTTCAGACATGGGAGCCTGCTTCACTGCCGGGAGCCATGGTGCATGCCTGTCATCCCAGTGACATGGGAGGCAGAGGCAGGAGGATCACATGCTGAAAGCCAGTTGCAGCCTGTGTAACTTAGAAAGACCCCCTCTCAAGGAAAATATGAAAGAGGGGCTGGGGGTGCTGCCCACAAGTGAAGCACTTGCCCAGCATGGGTTCCAGTCTCCAGTATGGGGTTCAGTGGGGTTCAGTGAGGGCCACTCAGCAGCCCATGGTCACCCCGGTGGAAAATGGCTGTGAGTTTTCAACCAGCCTTGAACCCCCAGGTGGAGCCACCTCTAGTGCTAGAGTGGAGCTCATTATGTTTCAGCCACGGAGATGCCAATGTCATCCTCCCCAAATGTCAGGGCCACAAAGAGCAAAGCCACAGAAGAGCTGCAAGAACACACAGGCTCATGTTGCCCTTAGGCCCCTCAACAGCCTGTGTAACTTGGCAAGACCCTGTCCCCCTCAAAAAAAAAATGGGTGGGTGATGCAGCCCAGTGGTAGAGCCCTTGCAAAATATGTGTGAGACCCTGGGTTTAATCCCAAAGTATAGCAAAAAAAAAATATATATATATATATAGTTGTTGTTAGGTGCCGTCGAGTCGGTATCCGACTCATAGCGACCCTCATAGGGTTTTCAATGGCTAAGTGCTTCGGGATTGCCTTGGGAGTGGATTGCCAGGCCCTTCTCCCATTTTTGCGGTGCTGGGAATTGAACTCGGGACCTCAGAGACTGCAGCGCAGCGCTCTACCCACTGAGCTAAATCCCAGCCCGGATATATATATATATATATATGAAACAATACAATACAATACAAGAATCCCAGGTGGGATCATGGTTTCTGTGGCTCCAGGAGACTCACCTGGTCCACTTCTTCACTTCTTCAGTGTCTCTCATAGAAGTCTGTTAAGGCATCAGTGGGGCTGGGTCCACTTGGAGGCTTGGCCAGGGAAGCTACGCCAAGACTCGCTCATGTGGCTATTGGCAGGATTCAGCTCCCTGAGGGCTGCGGGACTGTGGGCCCAGCTCCTTACTTGCTCATGTCCAGATGTCATTCCTGGCCAGGTGGCTTCCTCATCAAGACAGCAAACCCAAATAAACAGAAGGAGATACTTCCAGAATGATGAAGCTGCCATCTCCTAGCCCTGGCCTCAAGAATGATGTCCTATCACCTCTGCCATATTCCCTTAGCAGAGAGTCACTCAGGTCAGCCACACTCCAGGACAAATGATTCTACAAGGCGCAGCACCGAGAATTGTGAATCATTGGGAGCCACCCCGGAAGTCTGCCTGCCACAGCTGTCAATTTGACCGAGAGTTAGGTTCTTTTATATTTCTATTTATATTCAATGTTGTTGTTGTTGTTAGGTGCCATTGAGTAGAGTTCGACTCATAGAGACCCTCATTGGCTTTTCAATGGCTGATTGCTTCAGGGTTGCTTTGGGAGTGGATTGCCACATCCTTCTCCCATGTATTCAATTTTAGGGATTGCCATCTTTTTTAATATTTTTTATTGGATTTCCCTTTGAACCTGTGAAATATACTCATATGGTTTGAGAATGTAAATTTCGTCTACAGGAGTCTCATTCCTATCCCATTCTGCCACCCATTTCCAACTACCTCCTATCTTTCCTTGAGCCATAAGTGAATTCTACCAGATTCTCTTTTATAGATGTATACTCCTGTATTTAAAAAAAATGTTTTTGATAGTCTCCCTATGTAGTCATTTATTTTAAAATACATGCATGAAGCTTCTGCCCTGTGCCTGGAAGTTTGCCAGACACCAGGCATGCAGAGAACAAAACCAAGTTCCACTTTCACAAAGCTCACAGTCTCACAGTGGGTCCTAGACAATGAATAAGGACAGGTGCCCCCAACTAATGATGTGGTTAAAAACAAATAAATCCATCATGCGCTGAAAATATTGTAAGTTGAAAATGCATTAGATATATCTAACCTACAGAACATCCCAGCTTAGCAACACAACACACTGCAGAGTGTTGACTGTTTTCCCATGGAACTGTGTGGCTGATTGCGAGATATGGCTTGCTGCCACTGCCCAGCATCATGAGAGAGGGTTGTACTGCATACACGTGTGGGAAAAGACCAAAATTCAATATCCAAAGGGCTATGTCTACTACATTAGATACTGCTTTCACATTATAAAGTCAGAGTAAACAAAACAGTGAGTCCAAATATTGCAAATTTGGGGCCATTTGTGTCTTACTAAATCCACGAAATGATTTCAAGTTAACTACTGCTGTATAACAAACCATCCTTGAATTCTAGAGGCTTAAAACGACAGGCATTTAGTCAGCTCTGAAATCCGTGTCTCTGTTGGGTTCCTGCTAATTGGGGCTGAGCTCCCTAAATGCATCAACTGTAGGTGGGCAGAGCCACTGTACTGCTGGGCTTGGCTGGCAGTTGGTAGGGGTGCTGGAGGACATGGCTGGGTGTATCTCATCCTCCAGCAGACCTACTGGGTGTGCTACCATGATAGCATCAGGGTTCTTGCTGTGGTTTGAATGATCCCTTCAACACTCATGTTGACATTTAATTGTGGCAATTTTATTGGCACATTGTGGTAATATTAAGAGATGCGATCTTTGAGTTAGTTGTTGTGGGAGTGGACTTCTGATAAAAGGATGAAGTTCAACCCCCTTTCCTATCTCATACACGTGATGCCTTCTACTGTGTTATTGGCACCAAGAAAACTTCACCAGATGCAGCTCCTGGGTCTTGGATTTGCCAGCCTCCAGAACGCTGAGCCAAAAACCTTCTATTGTTTAGAAATCACCCAGCCTCAGGCATTCTGCCATAGCAGTAGGAAATGCAATAAGACAGTTTTATAAGAGAAGTTTTCAAGGCCATTCAAGTCCTTGGCTTGGAACTCACACAGCATTGCTTCTTGCACATTTTAAGAATCAAAGTAAGTCACATAGCAGTTCAGATTCCAGGATTAAGAAACGGACTCACCCTTGACAGGAGGAGCTACACAGTCACATTGCCACGGGTATGACAGGGTATTGGGATGTGTAGGAAAGTGGGGAATTTAACAAAAGTCGGTAGGCACATATGGCCATCTAGCAGACCACAGCAAGGAATTTGGACATTATGCTAAGTCAGCGCTCCATAGACTTTTCCCAAAGAGGGCCATTTAATGCTTTGAGACTTTCTAGGTCACACGGTTTCTACTGCAACTATTTAACTTTGCAGTTGTCTTACCAAAGCAGGCATATAGAAGTGATGAGTAAATGACTGTGGCTATATTCTAATAAAACTTTATTGACAAAAGCAGGCAGCTGTCTGGATTTGGCCCACAGGATGTAGTTTGTGGCCCCTGAGGTATGAGCATGAAGACATTATTGAGAGGTTTTAGGTGGAGGAATGCTGAAAGAAAAATCAAAGAATTCTCTCATGCTGGAGAATGGATTGCAGGGGGCTGTGGGAGAAGGATGGAGACCCCTCAGGATGCCGTGGAGTTCTGGAGGGAAAACTGAAGGGCCCTCGGCAGATGGGGTAGCACGCCTGGGGAAACAGGAGGCAGTGGAAGGATGCATAGAGATGGCATCCACCCACCGCAGCAGGGTAAATGTGAGTGGGCAGGGCAGCAGAGGATTACCATACCGCCCATGTACCCAGGTGGGCGAGGTTCAGGCAAGGATGGAGACCAGAGAAGCTAACCTTAAACATCTTATCTTTGCCTTCAAGGTGCTCATGGCCTCAGATGACACTTTGATGCCTTCTTAGTGTCACAAAATAAGGGCAACAAATACCAGAGCTTCATGGCAGGGGAACCTGAGGCCTGGGTGGCCAGTACGGTCTCCGAGGTCAGACTGCAGTTGGCAGCCAACCCCTACCAGAGGACCCAGTCTCCAAAGCTCATTCCTTAGAATGCACGGTCCTTTCGGTTGCTATCTGTCACCAGCTCCTTCAGAGAAAAGGAGAAGCGCAGCCTCCTTGGAGGATTTGTAAGCAAGGGTGATGGCTCCCGAGATAAGCCGCCTCCGCAGGGGCTGATGGGTATCTGGCTCAGCCCTGAATAGGGTCTTCCGTTTTCTGAAGCTTAAAAGAAAAAGGACTTTGAGCTCGGGGGATTTCACATCACAAGGAAATAAAGTCCCTGGCGGAATTAAAGGATCAGATAAGTGGAGACAAAAATGGAATGGCGGAAAGTCGAAATATCTGTCGGAAGATTTTCTCCCTCGCTGCTGGAAGCCAGATGAATGTCCTCGCCCTACCCATTTGGATGCCACGAGGTTCTTGACAATTGAGAGGCGATTTGGGCTTGGTGAAGCCAGAACTCCGAAATGCAACGATCCTTTCTTCAGCCTGCAGGAGCGATGCTCGCTGGACTGCCAGGGCAAAGCCTAGGCTTTGTGCAGAGGCCTCTCTGAGGTGCATGGTGTGTCCCGTGAACATCCAAAATGAAAGACTCCACTTCGCTCTCCTGGTTGCCGGCTCCTTTCTCGCATCGTTCAGTCTTAGGACAGAGCTGCGAGGTCTTGATAAAGTGTCCTGGTCTTTCCTGGCCATCTGTGGGCATGTGCTGGGCTCTTGGCCAACACCTGGAAGGAGAGGCATCCGCTCTGGGCTTAGTCGGAGGGGGTTCCAATCCTGCCTCGGCATGACCTTGGGGGGTCTCTGTGCCTCTTCAAGCCTCGGTTCTGTCATCTGGCTAGGGGATGAGAATGGGCTGTCCTTGAAGGCTTGCCATGAAGGGTAAATGGGCTGAGCAAGGACACATAGCAGGTGCCAAGTACAGTCACGGGCCACGTAACGTGTTGGTCAGTGAGGGACTGTACAGATGAAGGTGGTCCCGCAAGATTGTCCCTCGTGGTGCCGACCTAGCCACTTTACTTTGTGTAAGCGCATTCTGGATGTTTACACAAACACAAAATCACCTAATGTCATATTTTTCTGAACACATCCCTATAGTTAAACGATACCCGATTATGTAAATACCTTCATGATCCTCTAAAGTCTAAGAGTTGGAAAAGAAGGAGCCAAAAGAATTGGAAAGTGGCATTTACAAAGACTCTAGAGTGTGCTGGATATTTCAAAGACTTATTTCATAAGGTTTTCATGTAAAGACCCTATGAGATAAACTGGTACATCAGAAGGAGAGCAAGAGAGAGGGAGGGGGATGGGGGGAGAGAGAGAGAACAGAAGAGAAGGAACTTCAAGGTCCCCTCGAAACTGCTCACACAGGACCATAAACTCACAACCTAACAGTTAAAGCCAACATACAGCCTGGTGTCCAAACTCAGAATATGTCCTAGACCAGATTCAGCAACCCAAGAGCCAAATCCAACCCACCACTGTCTGTTTTTGTAAATAAGATTTTACCGGAACACAGCTGCGCCCATCATTTGCATATGGGCTGCAGCTTTGGGGGCTGCTGGGACAGAGTGGTCCTCCATCCCCACAGAGCGGCTAGGTGGTCCTAACTGGCCCTGATCTGCAATTTGCCAGGCCCTTGGCCTAGAGCAAGAAGAGAAAGGACAGGATTGTTTTTAATGTTCCTGGGTGTGCCAGCCACCATGCCAGCCACCACCCCCAGTAGCACGTGTTATTACTGTGCCCCATGCGGATGTGGACAGCAAGGTCCAGGGAGATGAGTGGAGGGGGAAGGGAGCCACCAAAGGGCAAGATTTGAACCCAGGACTGGCCTGGCTCCAAAGCCTCCCATTTAACCCTTTGCAGGTGGGAAAACCAAGCCAAGGATCTGGTCTCTGGCACCCCATTAAGTGCTAAACTCACTCTCCACATTGCCACTGGTTAGAACTCCCTGGGGAGCTTTCCAAAGGAAGGCCCCTCCTTTCCCACAAGCTAGGGTCTGGTTTAATTGGTCTGGGGTCTGGGGTGAATATGTGTTATGGATTCTCAG
Source organism: Pedetes capensis (assembly GCA_007922755.1). NCBI lineage: Eukaryota > Metazoa > Chordata > Mammalia > Rodentia > Pedetidae > Pedetes > Pedetes capensis. Next base: position 252,450 of record VMDO01000586.1, on the reverse strand, counting down.
GGGACCGTCATGTGCTTCGCAGTCTGAGACCCACTGGACTAGAGAAAGGAAAGGCAGCCAGGGTCCTTAAGCCCCAGGACGGAGGGCCGCTCCAGCCGGCACCTGTCTGCACCGTGAGCCCCAGCTTAAGGCCCGGGCAGACGGCACCCAGAGCGTCTCCCTCCAATCCAAAGTGGCCCCAAAGCACACAGTGGGGCTTATGTGGGGTGAATTAATTAGTACCAGGCCACTCACTCGTAAGGGATTGTGCAAAAAAAAAAAAGAATCACTATTTTATTTCAGCAGAATTTGCCAATGTGGTCTCTTATAGGGATGGGGAAACTCATTTCCCTTTGCAAAAATGACATTTGCTGTAAAGGGGTGCCAGGCACCCTCCTGGGCCGTTGCCGGGCCACACGCTGTATATTTTTTGTCTCATTTAATTCTTGCCACAGCTCTCTGAGGAAGGTTCTGTCATGAACCTCACTTTACAGATGGAGAAACTGAGGCCCAGAGAAGGGAGGCGACCTGCCTGAGTCTCCCATCTGAATACATGAAAGGTTGGGGCTGGTACGTGGGTCCCCCAGCTCCTGGCCCCAAGACCATTCTGCAAGGCACAGAGGGCCGTGTAGAAATGCCGCCGGCTATTGGTGGCTCTTTGGCTCCTGAAACCCTTAGCTCTGGGAACGCATGCTGAATGACAGAACAGGGCATTACTTCTCCCCTTTCATCAGTCCCTCCAAATCCTCGGGAGAGAACCACAATCGGGAGAAAGTGACGCTTGCTGCTACAGGGCTCCCTCCTACCATAGGTCTAATAAAACCAAACCCCAGCCAAATCAGGGGCACGTTTCATCTGACGGGAAGAGAGATGTGTGGCATTTCTGCCTGACAGTTGACCTGCTGCGTTTATGCATGAAGAGAGGCTTCGCTACATCCCAGGGCAGGTAGGCCCTGCCTAAGTGGCCTCTCAGGCAGGGGGTGGGCAGGAAAATTTAGACCCGTCCTGTCTTCTTGCCTTTGCCCTGCCTGGCTCTCAGGCCAGAGCTTCAAAGGAGCATCCGGAGGTTCTGGGGCCGGGGAAAGCCCTGGGGGAGTCCACAGACCGGGCTGTTTCCCTGTGCCCCGAGGCTCGCTAGCTATGTGTGGTCGGGGGAACCCCAGCTTCTCTCAGAGCCCCAGCTTCCCCACCTGTGCATGAAGAGGTTGAGGGCGAGTGTCTTCAAGGTAGAAACAGCAAAGAGGCAGAATTTGGGGCAGGGGCAAGAGTTGATACCTAAGACCACATTGCTGAGCAACAAACGCAGCTCCCCCAGCCTCTGGAGCACGGTGCGTGTCTGGATGCCCAGGGGGGCACAAATCATGGAACTCACTTGCTGATGCATACACACATGCACACACTGGTGTCCACCCAGATGCACACGTGGATATGTGTGTCTGCCAACATCCACACATACTGATAAAGCATGATCTTGTCCTGTGTCCATAGATTGCTCTTGTTGTTAGGTGCCGTCAAGTCGGGTCTGACTCATAGTGACCCTATGTACACTCCCTGTTTCTGTGCCAGGCACACGATCTTATTTATGTTTAAGCCCATTGTTGTAGCCACTGTGATCCATCTAGTGGAAGGTCTTGCTTTTTTTTTTTTCTTTTCTTTTTTTTGCTGACCTTTCACTTTCCCAAACACAATGTCCTTCTCTAGGGATTGGTCCCTCCTGACAACGCGTCCAAAATACATCAGACACAGTCTAGCTATCATTGCTTCCAAGGAGCACTCTGGTTGCACTTCTTCTAGGACAGATCTCTTGCTTCTTCTAGCAGTCTGTGGTATATTCAATATTCATCTCCAGCACCATAATTCAAAAGCATCAGTTCTTCATAGATTAGGTACATGGTGCATAGATTAGGTATATGGCAAAACAGGCACAAAAATGGATGTTTTCAAAGGAAGAGCTACACTATATAGATAGACATGGTATTAAAATGCTCGCCCCCTCTCCCACCCCCAGGACGCCCAAGCTCCCTGAGCCTCCCGTTTCTGGCTTCTTTCTTATGACGCTTATCACCTTCCAGCATATTCTATAGAGTGTTATTTATAACTTCTGTGTTCCACGGGGGAGTGAAATCAGGCTGGAAAGAAGGGAAGGGGGTGACTGTATCTTGAGAAATGGGGGATCCTCCTCTGGCTGTCCCCCAGAAATGAGTCTCAAAATAAATAGCTTCCTGCAAAACCTGTACCCCATAGGTACACAGTAAGACATTGCGCCGAGAGGTGACAGTGGAATAACCTGGAGGCGTTAACCCAGGACGGGATTCTGTCCGAAGCTGTCTATGGGTGAGTGCGTTGATCCCGACTAAGCCAGCTGTACAGCTTGAGAGTGTGTGCACTTCAATGAAACAGAAAAAGAGAGAAGGAGAGGCTGAAGGACCTCGCTGGCCGGACCCTAGGAGACGCGGTTGCATCGACTGCTTCATTCCATCCTCACCGCTGCCAGGAGGTGAGGCCCATGAATCGTCCCGTTTTAGAGATGAGGAAACTGAGGCAGGTCATGAGCTAAATTCAAACCTAGGCTTGTAAGACTCCACACCCTCCCCCAGGCTGTGACCTCTCCCAGGAGGCCGGGTGGAGGTGGGCCGGTGGGAGCTGGGGCTGCTGGGCGTCGGGGCTGGCTGATGTCAGGCTCTGTGAAGACTGCTGCCCAGGAGGAAGAGCCCCCCCCCCCCCGATTTTAGGCCCCTCTGGACAGACAGCCAGACGCTTGGGGAGCGTGATAAGCATGGACTCCCGGCGCCCCCCGCATTCCTGGCCGGTGACGCTCTGGGGGAGGTGTCTGTGTGGAATGCCTCGCCCACCGGTGTGGCCTCCTGAGGACCCCTGAGGTTAGCAGTGAGTTCTTGCTCCACAGTGGCCGACTTTCCCCGACCCTGGCTGCAAGATTCAGAGGCAGGGAGAGTAGACTTGGGGACTGCTCTCAAAGGCAACCTGAGCTTTGGGGACCTGGCTCTCCTGCCTAAGGATATGTGGATGACATTCTCTGGCCCCCTCCTGCTTAGTTCCTGAAAGAGAGCACCACCCCCCACCTCAATCAGTTTTCCATGCTGCAAAAAGCCTTCCTCAAACCTTCATCTGACCACAGCCCTCTTCTGCCTACAACCTTCTATGGCTCACCCTTGCCCTCAATTTAAGTCCAGATTCCATTTTGGCTGGAAGATCTGGCTTCTCTCCACCTCCATGTCTTCTTCCTCTAGGATCCCCCAATCCCACTCCTCAGACACACCCACCCTACCCTCTCTCCACTTTTATGAAAATTCCTTCCTTAAGTGCTCTCGGGCCTTGTTCACCATTGGGTCTTTGCACAAGCTGATCCTTCCACCTGCTATCTTGTCCCCTCTCACTTTCTTCTGACAAAGTCCAGCCTGTGCTCCAGGCGTCTGCCCCCAGGAATCCTGCCGGCTCACATCCCACCCCTGGCTGCACCAAAGGCCTCCCTGGGGCTTCCTCAGCAAATACTATTATGAATGCCAGTTTACAGATAAGAAAAATAGAGACCAGGGAAGTTAAGTAACTTGCCTGAGGCCACATAGCTGGTGAAAGGCAGATCCAGGCAGACAGGTTCCAAAGCTCCCACTATCACTATCCACCATGAGACCAAGGAGACAGGACAAGTTCTTGGTGGTGAGCAGACAGGAGGCTCAGATTGGACTGCAAGGAACAAGCTAAGCCCCAGGGGGCTGGCAAGGAGCCAGGTCTGTGCCTAGCCGGGGTAGTCACAGGAATATTAGACCAAGCATGAGTACTGATCCCTGGCCTCTGCCCTAGGCAGTGACTCCCCACATTTGCCTTGTGCGTGGTCAACTCCTAGCCTGGCTTCACCCACATTGGAGGAAGCTACACACGGTCCTCAGTTGGGACACCACAGGCCTGACAAATGAGAATGTAGGCTCTGGCTCAAACTCTAATTTTCTCCTACGAAACTGTGTAACCTTGGGAAAGATACTTAACATCTCTGGGTGTCAGTCTTGAACTGTAAATAGGCATCTAGTGTGCTGTAGGGTTTGGAGGAGGATAAAATGATTCAGTCCTATGGTGCCCCCAGTTAGCCTCGTGTGAGTGCTGGATTGGTGGCGTTGCTTTCCTTTCTTGTCCTCTGCCCTTCCAAGAGCTGGTGACATCATGTGTTTCAGCTACTCATGAGGTACACTGTGTCCTCAGGGCAAGCACAGGAGTTCCCCTCCAGCCCTGTCTCATCTCGCTGTGTGACCTTACCCCAGCAGCTTCCTCTTCTGGGCCACAGCTGCCTCATCTCTACAAGGAGAAGGCAATTCCTGCTGTGTGGGGGTCCTGCCAGCTCTGGCCTGAGCCCCTGGAGCCCCATGGGGCTGTGTGGTCCCTGAGGCCAGGAGGGGATGGTCTCTGTGGACTCAGCGTGTGTCTAGCCCTAGTGGGATGGTGGGGCCCTGAAGACGGGGTCACCGAGGCTGCCTCCTTGGCTGAACTTCTAGGCCTTTTGGGTCTCTGGGCTCCCTGCACTTGGCTTCCTGGGGCCTGAGCAGCTCCCCATGCTCATGAGCTGGGCAGCAGCTCCCATGCCACCAGGTCCTGGAGGAAGCGTTTGCTGGGCTCCTCCACACCCAGAGGGCGGGGCCACTAAACCTGTCCAACCCCAGTGGCAGGGGACTGGGACCTGGGAGGCCAAGGGGCGGCCATGTCATCTAGGGCCTCCTGCCTCCGGCCTCCTTCCACCTCTCCAACGGGCTCCTTCTCTCCTAGCCAGTGTCCCTGGCTGCAGAAGCCTGGCCCAGGGCCACATAGACCCCGGCTCCTGTTCCTGGCTCCACCACTGACCAGCTGCTCTCTCTCAGCGAGTGTCTGCCCCTCCCAAAGCCTCGGTTTCCTCATCTGTGAAGCAGGCAACCTCACTTCCGCTTTGCAGGTTTGCTGGAGGCTGAAAGGTGACAGCAGAGGCTGCATCTGTCTCCCTGGGGTGAAGGCTGGGGCGTCCAGGGCACTGGAGTGAAGCCTCTTCACAGTCCTTTTCCTCACAAAGTCTTGTTCTGGCCTCGTTGTTACAGACAACACAGCCTGGGGCCTCTCCTGGAGGCCAGGGTGCCTGGCTACTGGTTTTAGTCTCAAAAGCCTTCCAGCTCCTTCAGTTTACACTTCCAGATATCTCCCTCTCTCTCCCTCTCTCTCTCTCTCTCTCTCTCTCTCTCTCTCTTTCTCCCCCCTTTCTCTCGGCTGCCTCTGGCCTTGAACCTGCGATCCTCCTCCCTCCACCTCCCAAGTTGCTGAGATCACAGGCGTGAGCCACCGTGCACCGCTCTCCTTAATCATTTGTTCATCTCTTAACAATCTTTTCAACATCAGTTACATCTTTCTTACCATTGTTAAGCATTTGGACGAGCTCAGAGCTGCTTCTCACTTAGGGAATTTTCCATTCTGCTTCAGGTATCTCTTTCTCTCTGTCTGTCTCTGCCTGTCACCTGGGCCATCCACTTGCTGAGACCAGTGGGCCAGCATCTGGGGAGGAGAAGGGGCCAGGACAGCATTTCTCTGGAGGGCAGGGCCCTGCCATGTCCGGAGCTCCATGCCTGCTCTGCGATGTCTTCTACCTCAGTCCCCCGACCAGGCTCTGTCCCACCCCGTGGACTCAGCAGCGGGTGGAGGTCCGGGGGGCCGGGGGAGACTTGCTTCTATTTTATCAATTCACCCCTCAGTGACTAAGACACGCCCGCATTCCCAAGGCACTGGACCCTGAGGAAGAGTGAGGACGTCCTGGGGTAGACGGTGCCTCTGCTCCCTCCCCACACAGGAGCAGGAGGGCGAGACACCAACAGGGGCCCGAGATACACAGAGCAGCTGCCAGGCAGCCAAGGGGCAGGGACAGCAAGGGCTGCTGGGAAGTGGGGTTCAGGCCAGGCCATGGGGGAGGGTGCCGCAGGGACCCAGGCAGTGCTCAGGGCCTGGATGGGGACCATGGGCTGCACAGCCACCAAGCGATGGGACTGACTGCAGAGAGGAATGCAGGCACTGAGGGCTGCCAGGATGGACCTTGGGAAGATGGAGTGGGGGCAGCCAGGAAGGGCCTCCGAGGCCTCTCCGAGGAAGACCCACCTAGGAAGCCAGCGAGATCTCCTCATGGGCAAAGATGCTCTCGAACACCCCATGCCCTCCCCCGTCACGTGTCCCCTCCAGGTTAGAGCCACCGGCCCAGCCTAACTAAGGCTCTGCAAGTCCTGGTGTTGAAGTTTCTTTCGGATGATCCTGCAGACTCACTCCAGCAGCCCAAGCCTCAGTTGTTGTTATCACTGTCTGACTCATAGCAACCGTATGTACAACAGGAGAAACAGTATTATTAGTGTTTCTCTGTTCTTCATAGAGTTTTCAATGGCTGATTGTTTTATCAGAGTAGATTGCCAGGTCCTTCTCCCAAGCCTACAGCACCTGGTGTTCCCAGGCGATCTCCCATCCAAGTACCAATCAAGTCCAACCCTGCTTATCTTCCAAGTTCTGACAGGATCAGATGCCACAGTAGTACGGCTGCAGGCAAGCCTCAGTTACCCACTTGTAAATAACAGACCAGTAACAATAATGTATGCTAGTCTGCTTCTCCAGAGAAACAGGATCCGTATACTTAGAAAGAGACTGTCTACAGCAAGTTGGCTTATGTGGTTATGGACGTGAAGTCCCAGATTCATAAGCTGGAGGCTGGGAGAGCCGGCAGGGGAGCTCCAGGCCAACTCCAAGTCCAAAGGCCAAGCTCAACGATGAGCAGAGAAGGACCTCTTTCTCACTCAGCCTTTTATTCAGTCAACAAATTGCATCATGTGGGGCTGGGGTGCTGCTCAGTGGCAGAGTACTTGCCTGACATGGGCAAGGCCCTGGGTTCCATCCCCAGCACTGCAAAAACAAAAACAACAACAAAAAAGAGGAAGGAACTGGATAAGGCCCACTGGGAGGAGGGAAGCGTACATTTCTCAGCCCAACATTCCAATGTTAGCCTCATCTGAGAAGCACTCAGAAGTAATGTTTAACCACATATCTGGGCACCCTGTGGCCAAGTCAAGTTGACAGACAGTGTGATTTTAAAAAATAAAGATGGTGAATGTTTGAATTAAAAAAAAAAGAAAAACACAGTAAAAGACACTGCCATTAATCCCCCCCAACATACTTCCAACACACTGGCTTCCAACCCACCGATCCCCTTGTTCTCGCCACTTTCTGAAGCAGTTCTGGACGCCCTCTTTGATGTATGTCTTTGGTTGCATTGTCATGGCTGCCCGGATGCCTTAATTATTCAAAACGTTTACTTTTCACGCTTGTTTTGACTTCAGGGAGGAGCCAGAAGTTCCATGGCGCCAGACCAGGTGAATAAGGTGGATGAGGACACACTGTAATGTTTTTATTTGACAAAAATTGCCATACCGGAATTGATGTATGACATGGAGTTTTGTCACAATGGAGGATAAAACTAAAGACATTCCCCAAAAAGGACTTCTAGACCTGCTTCAGAAAGGAACAAGAATGTTGGCATAAGTGTGTTAGAAGCCAGGGGAAGTATTTTGACTGGGATTCACAGCACTTTGTCTTTTAATGTGATAATTTTTTTAAAAATTTAAACATTCACTGTCTTTTTTGATCACACCTTGTTTATGTCAATAACATTTTCAGGGAGGTGAATGTCATGTTCTCAGGACTTGGATGCTGAGCATATCTGCCATTCTGTGCCACAGGAACTGAAGCAAGCCAAGCCAAGAGTTGGCACACTGTAGCCTAAAGGTCGAATCTGGTTGAGCTCCTTTTTGGTCAATAAAGTTTTATTGGAACACAGTTGTGCCCATGCAGTTGCTTTTTGCACAGAAGTGGCAGAGTTGACTGCTTCCACTGAGTCCATGTGTTCCACAAAGAGCACAGTACTTTTATCTGGTCCTTAGAGGTAAATTTTGCCCTTCCCTAATCCAGATACACGATGCCTTAGTTTTCTCCGTTTTCTACCTCTTTGTACAAAAAGAAGGATGACCTTGAGCTAGATGGTTTGATACAGCGTCAACAACAGGCTTAAACTTTAAGAAGATCATGTGCATGGCACAGGATCAGGTGGTGTTTTATACAGTACCAAATACTTCCTCACAGAGCAGTGAGGAGAATTCACTGTGGGTGGCAAAGGGCTCAGCTCCAGACAGACTGCACACCTGGTTCACGTCTCTGTGGCTATGTGGTTGGGTCATGAAGTGCTGCTGTGATCGTGAGCCGTGATTAGCGGGAGAACGGCTAGGAATTCCTAGGATTCCCCTCTGGTTCTTCAGGAAATGTAGCCTGCAAGGAAGTCAGGGTGGCCGTGCCTGGCTGGGACCCTTCCCAGGACCAAGGCACCACTCCTGGGCATGAGCTGTAGAAGTTGGAGTGGGGAAGTCAGGCAGAGCGGCCATAATTGCCTGTAATTTGGATTCAGCCTCTCAAGGCAAAAAGGTTTCGTGAAAGGCTTTTCACAGTCCAGTGCCCCTGCAACCCAAGGTCACAGGGATCAAGTCCTCTCTGACACATATTTATTACCAGGTGGAAATGGCACTTGGGTTTCTCCCAAGCCCTGTGCAGACTCTGTTTGTCTCAGGACACCATTAAGCTCTCCAGCTGGTGGCCTTGGCAGAGACATTGCTGAGAGAGGGGCTGGAGGAGGGAGAGGGTGGGAGAGTGTGGCTGGCTTATGGCACTGGCCTGAGGGAGAATGGGCAGGGGCTGTCCCTACTGCCTGGCCAGGCCAGAATCAACATGAAGCCTCCATTTCCTTAGCTGGAAAAGATGGATGTAATAAGTACCTATAAAATGCTCAGCTCTGTGCCTGGCGCAGCAGGAGCTCCCAATATTTTGCAGTCAGTCTGCTTCCTTTTATGAACACCTACTTCCTCATACAAAAAAGAAAAAATCCTCAACTGGATGGATTGACACAGTGGCTGCAACAATGGACTCAAACATAAAAGAGATCATGGTCACGGCACTATGTTGAGGAGTGTTTCGTTCTGTTGTACATAGAGTTGCTGTGAGTCAGTGGGAACTGACTCCATGGCATCTACTAACAACTTCCTTGTATCTGGAACACAGCACAGGGTTCCTGATTTGGCTCCGGAACAGTCAGAACTCTGTTCTAATACCTGACTCAACGTTTAGGAGCTGCATGACATTGGCAATCGGCTCAACATAAGACTCAGCTCACCTGCAAAATTGGCTCACGACGGCATCATCACTCTCCCCAGGAGGCTGGACCCTGAGGCAAGAAGCTGGGGTCAAGGGGGCCAGCACACAGGAGAAGCTCCAGAACTGCCTCCTTCTCTGGTCAAAAAAATCCAGGTGTAATAGAATTTCACAAGGAATTGAAAAAATGATAATGGGCAAAGATCACAGAGACAAGAATATGGCCAGAAGTTGCTGGTTTTCCCAAGAAAGAGAGCTGTATCCTGCAGCCCCTAGGGTGAGGCTGCTGTGGGTCAGGCCCAGCCCACATCAGAGGGGACCTGGATGGAGCTCAAGAGTGGCTCATGGGCTGGGCTCAGGGCTTGGGACTCAGGACGATCTGGGTTCTAATCCCATGTGAGAGGAACAGAGCAAACTGCTTCACTTCCAGAGACTCTGTTCTCCCAGTCATCTCTTTACTCTTCACCTCATCGAGTATTTTATTGAACACTTATTGTCCACCAGGAGCCGTCCTAGTCCTTCCGCTAGAGCGGGGAACAAGATGCAAAAGCCTCTGCCCACTCAGTGTAGGAGGCAGGGACAGGTGGTTGGGTAAACCTTAAAGACAGGAGGATAAAAGCTAAGGGGAATGGGAAGCCGGCTGAGGGAAGGAAAGCAGGGATGCACAGACAGAGGCCTGCATGATGGCTGAATTGTGGATGGACAGATGGGTGGGTGGACGGAGGGATGGCGGATGGTTGAAAAGATAGATGCATAGGTGGGTAGAGGCATTGATGAGCGGGTAGGTGGGTGGACACGCGACTGAATGGCTACATTGATGAGTGCATGGGGTGTACATCGGTGGATGGATAGTCTGCAAGCCATAGACCCAGCTGGAAATAAATGGTGTGTGAGTGGGTTTCCGGCCCTGTGGCAGAATAGCTCGCATAAACACGCAAGGGAGGGAGGATTTCTTTAGCTCATGGTTTCAGAAATTTCAGCCCATGGCTGGCTGGGTCCATTCTTTGGGCCTGAGGTAAGCAGAATATCACAGCAGTGGGAGGGCATGGCAGAGGCTGCTCCCTCACTGTGGCCAGGAAACAGAGGGGGGGGGGAGCAAGGGAGGGAGAGGGAGATGGGGAGAGAGACAGAGAGACAGAAAGAGACAGAGAGAGCAAGAGCACACCTACACTCACAAGCTTTCTCATTTTCCACCTTCTATACCATCTGGGCCCCCAGCCTATGGGATGGTGCCCCCCACATTCGCAGACACATCCAGAGATGCACTTTGGTAATCTCCTAGGTGCTTCTCAATCCAATCAAGTCAACAACCAAGATGGACCATCACAAACGGTATCTCAAAAGGATTTCACTAAAGAGAATATCATGAAGGAATCGGGTGCAGAGGTACAGAGCAGGGTTTAGGGAACCTATGGGGCACACAGGGACAGGGGGCAGAGTAAGCATCAGCAGAGTGAGCATCTTGAGGGGAGGGAGAAGTGTTCCAGAACCTTCTCTGGAGCCTGACAGGACTGTGATGATAGGCAGTAAATCGAGCCATTGCCAAAGCAGGGACTGGGGAGGGAGGAAGAGGGCAGTGATCAGGCTGTCTGGCCTTTGCTCTTGCCTCTCCTACTGGCCTGAATCTCCTCTGCTCACCGAGGAGCTGGAGGGTGAGGGAGCCTGGGTCTCGCAGCCCACAGAGCCAAGCCTCTTGAGACCAGCCAAGAGGAAGAACGGGGCCGTGGAGAGCGGAGGAAAACTCCCCAGCAGTTGGGCAGAGGTGCATAAGGGCACCTGAGTGTGTGAAGTTGTGAACCTAGCCAGGCCCTGGTGGCAAATGGGCTTTGCATCCCAGATTACCAGCCTCCTCATAAACATTATTCTCATTACAAGACTCAATTGTTAAAAACCTCAATTTTAATAACTGAATGTAATTATTGTTTATTTCTCATGCCACAGTTGGCATCAAGTCAGGCCTCCAATGGGTGACAGAAAGAACTCATGCCCGCCTTTGCTGGGACTTCACCAGCTTTAACAAGTTGGGGAAGGGAGTTGGAGACACACCCTGAGCCAGGAAGTGATCCATCACTTCCTGTGGCATCCCATTGGCCAGGATGAGTCACATGACCCAATCTGGGAGCAAAGGGGCTGGGAAATGCAACCTCTTCCTGTGCCCAGCCAGTGCAGTCAGGTTTGGAGGCCCACTGGCCTTTGTTTGTTCCACGTTATTTCAGGATTCAGAGGTGCCCAGTACAAAGAAAGAAAATCAGCCGGCTTTGATGACAGGTGACAAGATTTAGCAAAGTGGATAAAAACCTGGATGTTGGTGTCACGCTGACCTGAGCTTGAATCCAGCTCAACCCCTCACCAGCCAGGTTAGACTGGACTTGGTTTCAGTGTCTCTAAAGCAAACAGTGACCAGGGCATTCACAGCACAGCACTGGGAGAAGAATAAGTGCTCTGAGGTTTGTTGAGTGACTTTACGCATATGGTTATGAGGACTGAAGATCGAGAGGTAGGTGGAGCAAACTGCATCCCCAAAGCCACTGGCTCTCTGGGGCCAGGGCTGGCTGGCGTACAGGGAGAAGTGCTAGCATGGAGGAAAGGTCTGCCTGCTGGGACCCCATTTTATGAGGCAAAAATGAAAAGGAGGGCTGTCTTCCTGATTTGTGAACTTCTTCATGTGTGACATCTTACACGGGTATAAAACTGACATCACATTTTGCTATTCATTTCTCAAATGGCCTTTATTGGAAGGAATGTGATGGTGCTGTGGCCTGGGAAAATGTGCTCCATTCATGCCGCTGATGGAGACTGTGTCCCCACTGAGCCTCTCTGCCAGGGAGTTCTTGTCCTGGGGCACTTGTGCCCCACTCTGGCATCCCCTCCCCTATATAAAAACACTCCAAGCTGGGCAAGCAGTGGGTTCTAACAGGAGCAGGAGGCGGTGGGTAAAGTGAAGGACAATGAAGTCTGAAAAGCCCCAGGACAACCCATTCCCTACACCCTGGCTGTGTGGTCCTGGACATGTTACTTCACCTCTTTGGGCCTCCATGTTCTCAACATTGAAGTGGATACAGTTGTGGAACTGACCTCCCAGGCTCCTTCGGAAAACTACGTCGAGTTCATTCAGGCAAGTGCTGTGGAGCAGGATCTGGAAAATAGAAGCCCTCAGAGAGCGCGCTTGTGATTAGGGGAGGCTGAGTGCTTCTGGTCAAACATTCATTCAACAAACACGCACTGCACACCCACTGGGTGCTGGTTACCAGGGTGAGCAAGGCAACTGTGGTCCCAGAGAGCCACTGGGACCAGAGGACACTGGGCTGGACGAGGTAGGACAATGCCATTTTGATGGACTGAGGACAGACTAAGGGACAAAGGCAGACAGAAGGACCCCGTTTGGAGGCCGTGGTCTAGGCAGGTGATGGTGGTAGCCGAGGCAATGGTGATGACGGTTTCCTGGTTACCAAGCCATTGCACGGAGCAGCGTGTACCTGGCCTGGGTGGGGACTTCTCCCCATCCCTGACGCCTCTGGTGGCCGGGCCTTCCCATAGTGGCTGCCTCCAGCCCCCTGCCAGGCAGGGCTCCTGTCCCCTCTCCCAGACAGCCTTGCTGCAGCCCCGCCGAGCCGAGAGGTGTGCGCGCCCTCCGTCATCCCCGGAGACAGTCCCCTGTGCCCTCAGTCACCACAGACGGTTTGTGCTGGTGCCATTCCAATATATCTGCTTCGATCTGAGGCCGGGGAGCCCAGAGCAAACTCCCAAAGCTCTCAGACACCCCCAGAATCGTCTCAACTTGAGGAGTCCCAGGCAGCCCAGTGCCTGAGACTATGTCCCCATTCCTTACACAGCTGGGTCCTGGAAAGGTGAGCACCTTGCTGCCTGGTTCACAGAGCCATGGTTGGAACCCCCTTCTTGGCTGTACCAGCTGGTGACCCTCCCTCAGCACTCTTGAGGACAGAGGGGTGTTACCACATTAGATGGTGACCCTGGGGTCCATTAGGACCCCCTGATTTACTGATGTGAGTTTGAGTCAGTTGGCAGGAACTGTCTTCCTTCAAGCAGAAGGAAGTGGGGGGGTGGGATCAAAGAGGCAGGAGCTGGTACTGAGATGGGGGGCCTTTGGGGCGTTCCCAGCACTGGCTTCTCTAGGTCTCTGGGACTCCACCCGGACGCCTCGCCAAGGAGACATTATCACACGGTTGGTCTTTGCCTGGCAAACAGGCAACCCTAGGCCTCCTGGTGGAGTTCCATTTGCATTTCCCTTATTACAGGTGCATCTTCTCACTCACTTCAGGAACATTTCCTCTCAATCTGGACTACTGCGTATATTGTAGAGGAAAATAATGAGCCCCTTTCTGTGATAGACATTTCAAGTGCTTTCTCAAGTCAGTGTTTACTTTTGCATAGATTTTGCCATGCAGATCTTTTAATGTAGCTGACTGTGCCAATACTTGCTTTTATTGTTTCTGGGTCATATTTTTACACCATTGCATATTCATTTAAAATACTTCTCTTGTACTTGCCGTTTGCAGGAATGTAGTACTAAACAAGACAGATCCAACCTTGCCCTCATGAAGCTCAGAATCTACTGGGAAGAGAGAAGGGTAGCAAGTGCACCCCTGCTTAGATCAGACGCTCTCAGAGAGCAGCAGGGGCAGTGATGAGAAGATGGGGAAGAGGTAAAGAAAAGCAGGGAGCTGTCTGCACTGAATTAGTCAGGTACTGCCAGGTAACAAATAGCACCTGCTGAGCAGCTGGGAGTAGCAGCCATTCACAGTGAGATGGTTTGGATGGGTCAAGAAGCTGGAATGACTTAGCAAGGATTTCACTCAGGCCTCCAAGGCTGCATCACAGTGTACACCGGGCTGCACTCGCATCTGCTGGCTCCGCTGGGGAGTGATGGGCCTCCAAGCCCACTGAAGTGAACCGCAGAATTGATTTCCCTATGGACATATGAGGGAGGGCCCATCCTTTCTGCTGGCTGTTGGGTAGGGTTGGCCTTGGGGTCCCAGATGGGGCCTGGACGTGCTCCCTTCACTAAGCCAGAAGGAAGCCTCTCTCTGCTGTGGTTAGATACGGCCCAAGTGCCCCCCACAAGGCTTCCCGTGTTGGAAGCTTGGTCCTCGGTGTGGTGATGCTGAGACCGAGGGAACCTTTGAGAAGCGAGGCTCCATGTGGGGAGCTTGGCTGTTGGGACGCTGTCTTTGAAGGCATTAAGGTCATTCTCATGGGATGCTGGTCAGTTCTCCTGACAATCAGTCACTATCAAAGAGCCAGCCTGACGCCTCCCCATTCTGGGGCTTCCTGCCTCACCATGTGCTCCTGCTCGTGATGTGGTGACCGTTATTCCATCCAACATGCCATTGACCAAGAGGCCTCCCCAGAAGCTGAAGAGTCTTGGCCTTTCAGCCTTCCAAATTGTGGGATAATAAACCTCTTTTCTTCATAACTACTCAGATTCAGGTATCTTGTTATAGCAACAGAAAACAGACCAAGACACTCCCCTCTAGAAGTGCCACGTCCCTCTATTAAAGGTTTTTACCCATTCACAAGAGTGACATCCTGCTATCTTAGCCATAGTTATTGGCTAGAAGAAAGTCACAGGTCCCAGCCCTCCTCAGGGGGAATGATTACACCCGGGTGCACATGCTAGGAGGAGAGAATTACCAGAGGACTCCCTGGGTCTGTCTGCCACATAGATTGTTTTGAAGGAGGCAATTCTGAAGAAAGAACAATTCAGTTAAATCCTCAGTAACCAGAGGGAGACAGCCATGGAAAGGCCCAGAGAAATGGCTTTCCTGGTGGATGGGCCAAGTGCAAAGACCTAAAGTGGAGGCACTAAGTTTGCAGAAAATGAAACAGTTGGCTTTGGCTGGAGCACACTGTGCAGGGAGAGGCCAGGCTGACAGAAAGTACGCAAACGCAGTTCAGTGCCATAAAATTAAGATAAATCACAGGGAGCGGGGCTGAGCCAGGACTGCAGAAGGAGAAGTCAGAATACCAACCTCAACTCCCAGCCAGCGCCCCCGCTTGCAGGGCTCCCCAGGGCCTCTCCAGCCCCTCCTTGCCTGGGCTTCCCGCTCTGTGGACAGAAGGGGATCGAGATTGAGGATGGAGGATCTTTCTAGTTTATGCAATCCCCGAGTTTCTGGCAGACCCAGTGACAGGTCCAGCTGATCGGTGAAGGTTGCTCAGTTTGTTAAGGCCTGGGAAAGTGATTATGTCAGCCCTGAGCTTTCCCATGCTTCTTGGATGTCATGGGTTGGGGGGGGGGGCGGGGAGGGAGGAGCCTGCAACAGCAAAGAATGTAAGAGACACCCAGGGGGACAGATCGATGCACAGCATTCCTGACTCACGCTGGAGCCCCATGGATCTGCGCAAATCATTAAGGCCTGGGGTCCAGCCCTCCTCCAGGGCGATCCACATGGGGTTAGCTTGGCCCGTGAAGGGCGGGGATCAGGTTTCTCTGCTTGTCTTTGCCATGGAAAAGCAGCAGCGCGGTGGTGGTGGGAGCTGGGGCTTGTTGGGGATGTTCTGCTGAAATATTTTGGCCCGTGGCAGAGGAAACACTGACTTTCTGCTAACCTGAAATGAAAGCCCTAGGCGGAACCGCAGGCTGGGCCCCAGTGAAAGAGGGGCCCCATCCCTGTTCCGTGGCATTTCTTACAGGGCAGAGGAAGGGGCTTCTTGTTGCCCCATCTTCAGGACTGTTGGCTGTGTGGTCACCTCACAGGGCTGGGTGTCAAAGAGGAGCCTGGGCAGGGAAGGCTGGAGGGCTAGGAATGGGGGCTCAAGGGGAGACCTGGGCACTGGCTGGGGAACTGACTGGCCAGGGGTGGAGGTGCTGACTGTCCCTCAATAGCAGCAATGGGAGTTTGGTGAGGGGTGGGGAAGAGAGAGAGAGAGAGGAAGAAAGAAAAGGGGGGAGGGAAAGAGACAGGGAGAGAGAGAGAAAGAAAGAGAAAGGAAGAAAGAAAAAAGAGAGAAAAAAAGAAAGAAAGAAAGAAAAAAAGAAAAAAGAAAAGAAGGAGGGAGGGGAAGGGAAGGGAAGGAGGGAAGGAAGAGAAAGGCAGGAAAGCAGGAAGGAAGTCGGTCCATTATGTGCTGACTATTGATACTGTTTTGGGAAATAGCTTCATTGTTTTGCTTTGTTTTGTTTCATTTTGTAAAATCAATGCTTTCCAACTGTACAAGAAAACAAAAGGGAGGGAGGGAGGAAGAGGAAGCAGCCAACAGCACAGGAGGAAAGGAAAGCCATGCTCTAGCGGTGCTGGCCTAGCCAGTCCCTTGAGGAGGGGACTGTGGCTCATCCCATCTGCACCCCAGGGTCTCCGCTAAGGGAGAAAACATGGCGGGATCTGGGTGCTCCAGAGGATGCATGGCCCCACCCCAAGCCAGATCATGAGTGTGAGGGGACGCCGGAAGGCACTGTCCCACCTCTCCAGGGCTGTGTGCTGAGCCCTGAGGAGGGGACCATGCTGCTGTGCTGGGTCTGCACTGCCCATGGCCTTGCGACTGGTGGGAGGAACTGTGTGGTGGGGTCTCTAGAGGAAGCGGCTAGGAGGAGAGAGGAGTGGGTCGTGGGGGGCAGGTGGGCTCTGGGCTTCAGCAGGAAGTGCAAGTGGCATCAAAATGCCAAATAGAGGATGATTTCCTCCTTGCTGTTGTCCCTGATGATCGTCTCCTACTGAGAATCAGAGCCGTTCAATGACGCAGGGCCAGAGTGTCCAATGGCCTGCTTCGCACCCACAGAGGACTGAGGGTCTATCCCGCCTTGTCTTCAAAGTTGAGAGAAGACCCGGGTGCTGTGGTGCACACCTGTCATTTCAGTGACTCCGGGAGGCTGAGGCAGGAGGATCGCAAGTTCAAGGTCAGAGGCCACTTGGCCTGCGTGACTCACACCCTGGACTTCCTCATTAACTTGCTGTCACCCCGGCTGTATCCTCTCCTTGGACCTTGTCTTCCCTTTCCGGCAAGTCCTAGTTTCTGTTTATAAACCTAGTTTGCACATCCTCTGCTAGCCTTCTCTTGTCCTGAGGAAATTTATTCACTAGCCCTGGTCTGGACTTGCACCTTTTACGTTTATTGTTGTAATCCCCTAGCATCCCTTCTATGACACTGGCATGCTCATAGGCAGTTGCAATATCCTTTCTCTGTGGCTCCCCTAGAGCTTTGTGCAGGTAAATATGGGCCTGGTGAATGAATGAATGAGTGAATGCGTGAATCGGAGTTTGCAAATATTCTTATAACTTCTTGCTAAAATGGCAACCATGGTGCTAAGCTGCCAAATTCAGCACTGAGCACAGAGAGAGATAAGCAGGTGCCTCATGTCTTAGGCTTAGTTAGTGATGCTCTACTGAATGATCCAGGCTGCAACATCCTTTATTCTGTTCTACTGTCACGCGACCCTCCCCATGGAGGGGATGAGAAGGGCTGACCCTACTCTCCCACTTGCAGGAAAGCGATGTGCCCTCTCTTCTATGGCTGTCACCAGCACCATGATGAAGTGGATAGTTTCTCCCTGGTATCTCTGATAATTGAAATATTAATTATAAATATTTCTCCTAATTTTCTAATGAAATGCCCTTGTCTTGAAATCCATCAGCCTCAGAACTGGGAGGAAATTGAGATGATGAATGGCCAAGGATCCCTAGAAACTGCTTTGGAGATTCAAAGTGGCTTCTCAGATATTGGCTTCAAGCCAGGATACCCTGATGCCTTCTTTGCAGTCAGTAATTTGCTGTGTGACCTTGGAGATATCCATTGCCTCCTCCAAGCCTCCTTTTCTCCACTGGTAGCTTGAAGATCAATGCTCCACAGACTTCCACAGTGCTGCTGAGGATGCGCCATGCATAGCTTGTTCTTGTTCTTGTTGTTAGGTGCTGTCAAGTCGGTGTCTGACTCATAGTCACCCTACATACAACAGGCAAAACACCATTGTCAGTGCTTCTCTGCTATTCATAGGGTTTTCCATGGTGGATGGATTTTTGGGAGTGGGTTGCCAGGTCCTTCTCCCAAACCCACAGCACCTGGTGTTCCCAGGTAGTCTCCTATCCAAATACTAACCAGGCCCGACCCTGCTTAGTTTCGAAGGTCTGACAGGATCAGATGTCATAGTGGTACAGCTGCAGACCATGCATTGCTAGACACATGCAAAATGATGGTAGTTATTACCCTTTTGTTTGCTAATATTATTATTAGGGTATCTGGGGCCTGGTTACCCAGGTTTTAATCTTGCCATTGATCATTTGCCTGCACCCATAGCACTGTGGTTTCTGATCCATAATATCTGGGAAGTTAAGCAGGGTCGGGCCTGGTTAGTACCTGGATGGGAGACGCCTGGGAATACCAGGTGCTGTACGCTTGGGAGAAGGACCTGGCAACCCACTCCCAAAAATCAATCCACCATTGAAAACCCTATGAATAGGAGAGAAGCACTGATAATAGTGTTTTGCCTGTTGTACGTAGGGTTGCCATAAATTGGACACTGACTCAACAGCACCTAACAACAAAAACATTGGTACTTTATGAGCTGGGATATGTCAGACCAGTAACCTGATGTTTCTGGGTGTGTTTCCTCCATTGCAAATGGGAATGGAATCGTTCCCAGGTCACGGGGTTGTTGGGTGGATTAAATGAGATAATGCATGAGAAGCGAATGGTGTCAGGTGCCAGCCTCCTAAGGAGCACTTCAGAGATCAGAGCCACTGCTGGGGTGGCCGTTGCCTTTATTATCTTTCTGAAAGTTGTCTCTCCATTGCAGATTTAGAGGTAACTTTGTATAACATCAGAACTGAAAGCCATCTTAGGAATCACGGGCAGACATCCTTCCCATCGCTCAGCTTGGCAAACAGAGGCTCAAAGGTTATTTGCTGAGGCCACAATGTCCAGATAAAAGCACGGCCTAGGACCCCGGCCCCATCCCCCTCTCTGAGCCCAGGTGCTGGGGTCCTTCTCATATCTCCGTCCCTCAGGGGCCGTGGCTGCCAACCGTCAGCCGGTATTTCACCTGGGAAGGAGTCACTCCTCCTTCTGCAAAAAGCCCCAGCTCTGAGCTCTCTCTTGCTCAGGGGTAAAGGACGTAGGGGCTCTTAGAGAAGCTTTTCCGGGAACCCCAGAGGAGCCTGTGCCTCCAGAAAGAAAGATGAGAAAAGGAGGAAGGAGCGATCCTCAGACACTCCTGCGAGGCCACGGGAGGTGACACACTTGCCACAGGCCACCTGGCTGTGAGCCACCAGGGACTGCTGCCTCCTGGGCAGCTCACTCGATGTGGAGAGGTGACCACCAAATCAACCTGAAGCTTGTGATGAGACAGAGGGAACCGATTCACCGACCTCGGTGGCACAGCCCTGAAATCTCAGCGTGGAAGGCTGAAGCAGGAGGATCCCAAGTTCCAGACCTGCCTGGGCTACACAGAGACAACCTGTCTCGAAAGCAAAAAAACAAAACAGTGGCTGCAGAGAGAGACAGAGGGACTGGGGTGTGAGCCCTCTGAGGTGAGATGGCAGAGCAGAGCACACCCCCTCGGACCCCGGACATGGGGCCTCCAGGCCACATTCCGTCCCCAAGCGGATTTTTCCTGGGAGCCCTAAGGGTCCCTAGGCAAAGTAACACTTGCTCATTTGCTCATGGATTGGAGGATTCCTAAGGTGAGTTTACAGACCAGCTCACCGTCCCCCACTCCCTTGGAAATGCTTGAACGTTTCTTCTTTTACATCTCCATGTCACACGACGGCTATAAATTGGGGCTGATCTCAAGCTCAACATGTCTGTCTTCAGAGGGATCCACCACACATCTCTGCTGTGTGACTTTGGGCAACACACTTAACCTTTCTGAACCTCGGCTTCCCAGTCACTAATACAAGACAGTCAGGATAAACATACCTACCTCCTAAGGTCTCTAGGAAGATTCAGTGAGACCTTATATAAAAAAGCACAGAGCTATGGCTCAAAGACCTTAGCTATAATTTACACTTTCTTTTTACCTTTTCTTATCTTTAGCCCCCTGTTCTTGTTACTCTATCTCCTCATCTTAGACTTCTCTCTCTTCATGCTTCCCCTTTCTCTGCCCCCTCCTCCCGTTCCAATTCCTCCTCCTCCCTTCCTTTACTTCCCTTCCCCCCTCTTTCTTCCCCTTCCCTTTCCCTTCCCTCCCTGCTCCTTCCTTTCTTTCCTTCCTTCCTTCCTCCTCCTTCTCTGCCTCCTCCTCCTCCTCCTCCTCCTCCTCTTCCTTCTCCTCCTCCAGGTAACTATCAAAATAGATTTTACCAGAGCTGGGCTAAAAACAAAGACACCCTCAGACTATCCCCCACCCACTGGCGAAAGCAAGAACACATTCCTCCCAGATGAGCCAAACAAGAAAGTCTGGCCCAGGGACACACAGGGACACTGCAGCCCGGCTCCCGGGAACAGGTGCACCAAGGGCTCCTCACTCCATTTCCCAGGCCCACGGTGGTGGCTCAAGGAAGCCCCTGCTGCCCTCATGGGCCTCCTTCCTCCAGCAACGGGGACAGATACCGTCTGGCCATATGGTGGTGATGCCAGGTGGGGCTTGCAGGACTCACCCAGAAGCTGGAAACAAAGGCAGACCACATTTAACTTATTTCAGCAGTTTCCAGTAATATAATTTTCAGTTCATTTGGTGATCAAAAACATTTTCTTTTCCTCTTTCTTTTCACCCAAAAGGCATAGCAGATCTAGGCTGTGCTGATGGTGCTAGCTGCTTGATATTCTTTTATATATACATATAGAATATATATATATGTATATGTGTGTGTGTGTGTATGTGCGCACAGGTGTGTATATGTTCAATACACACCCACAAACACACACGTATATATATTCTCACTAATTTCTCCACGCTGTGGAGGATTTGTCACATGCACAGGTCTGTTTGATTTCATTAAACAGAATATTTAAGCATAAAAATTGTTTAATCGCCTTGTGTCATTATGCGATGAATTTCATTTTGCATACATTTGCATATTTCATCCGAATTAAACCTGCTAATATGCAAATGAGAGACAGGTTGCGGCTGAGGTGTTTATTGTAATAGCTGCAGGCTGTTCCACTTGGACAGCTTTCTAGGTGGCGGGGAAGGAGGGGGCGGGAGAACTTGGGGTGGCGGCTGGGAACACTTTAGGAAGCCCGCGGGTCCCTGGGGCTCGGGCCTCCTCCGCCCAGCCAAGGCGGGTGGGCGTGGCGCCCTGCGCTGCCCGGCAGGACTGGCCAATCAGAGCAGAGCGCGCGGCAGAGGCGGAAGCGGCCCTGCTGTCTGCGCCAGAGGCTCCTGGGAGCCAGTGGGTACCAGGGAGTCGCTGAGCTTCTAGGGCCCAGCCAGGGCTGTGCTGCTTGCCCTGTGCGCCCTTCCAATGAGCAGGCGACGTTCTGGAAGCTTCCGCAACCTGCTGTCTGTCGTTTGCTCTGCGGCTTCTTCCCCCGGCTTTTTCCTTACCCTTTGTCTGCTCCTTGGCTTTGTTTCAAGCCTTGTTTACTTTCTTCTTGCCCTGTATTTTTCCGCCCTCTTTGTTTTTCTTTGCCTGTTCCCTCCCACCCTTCCCTCCACCACAGCGGGCGGGGCTATCAGCCATCCCATGCTACTCCTGCCTTGCCGTGCACCCTCCTTCCTCCCTCCTTGGGGCCCCCTTTCCTGATCTCCCACCACCCTGGAGGGCACCCAAGGGGGCCAGGAGTGACAGGAGGTGGAGATGGAGTCAGGCCAGCCCCCACTGCGCAGCCTCCGCACCTCCCCTCCATCTGAAACCCTTGATGGACCCTTGTTCTCATTTGAAGGTCAGAGAGTAGATAAAACCATCTTCCAGAGCAGCCATCCCAAGAGACAGCCCAAGATACCAGCCCTGGGTCCAGATGGAGGAGAAAGGCCGGTGGCTGGTGTGCCATGAGCCGGCTGCAGGTGAGGGGAGAAAGCTCCATTGAGCTCCCCTTTGCTGTCCCCCAACCCCACCAGCACTTGTTGGGTGCAGCCCTCCAGCAAGGCCGACTGAGGATGAGCTGGGAAGGGGTGATCTCCAGGGAGCACAGAGGAAAAGCGAGCCCCGCGGGGCACTGACGTAAGCCACCCAAGCCCCTTCACCAGGCGGTTTCACCCATCCACCTCTTGCAGTTTTCTGGGGACTTCTTTAGCAGTCCCAAGGAAGAGATGACCCGAGAGACAGGGTGTGCTCATGAAGTCATCCACTATTTAGTGAACGTTTACTATATGCCAGGCCCTGGGT
Organism: Pedetes capensis; assembly: GCA_007922755.1. NCBI lineage: Eukaryota > Metazoa > Chordata > Mammalia > Rodentia > Pedetidae > Pedetes > Pedetes capensis. The sequence goes on along the minus strand of VMDO01000586.1, from coordinate 230,062 downwards.
GGACAAGACAAGGCCCCAGCCCTAGCCGCGCAATGTCTGGGTGGAAAGGCAGATTCTCAAAAGAAACAAGCCAGATCGGGTCAGACGGCAAGATAGGCCTAAATCGGGTAGTGAGCTGTGACCGGAACCAGACCTTTCTTCTGCTGTCTGAGCGGTGCTGGTGGCCATTGCTTGAGCCCATTTTCTGGGCTGCACCCCACATGGTGGGAGCCTTTTCCCTCCAGAAGCCCTGAGCGCCCTGGCGGGTATCATTGTTTTCCCTGACTCTCCCAGCATCTCCCAGAGCTGGAGGGCAGCATCTGCGAGGCTAACTGCCCTCTCCCAGATTAGCGGCTGGGGCCTGCGTTTTAGAGGCTGAGCAATTAAATCAGAATTAATTGGCTAGCAGGCAATCACCTTCCAGAGCGAGCCGGAGGGAGCAGGCGGGCCTGTTTTGCTGAGTCGGCAATCCCTGCACAATGTTCATCGACTGGCGTCGGTGGGGAGGGGGTGTCAGGCTGAGCTGCTGGGAATTAGAGGCATCCCCTCCTCCCCGCCTCCAGCCAAACACAACAGTCAGTCACTGGGATGTGAGTGTCTCTGCGGGCCATCCGGCTTCGCTGGTGCGGAACTTTCTGGAATAGAACTTTGACTTTGCAACTCCGAAACGTCCAACCTGGGGATGTTTTTAAGTGTGATTTAATTTTTTAATATCTCGGTTATCTTCCCCATCACCAAAGCCATATATTTCCTATTGATTTTTAAAAATCAGATATCGCAAATATGCATGCCTTAGAAAGCCCCATACGATTATATGTCTGCAAACGTTTCAGATAAGGGGGGAACTCTTTTGTTGTTGTTGTTGTTATTGTTGTTGGGTTTTTTGTTTGTTTGAGAGTCTCCCTGTGTAGCTCAGGCTGGCCTCAAACGAGTGATCCTCCTGCCGCAGCCTCCCAAGGCTGGGATTACAGGCGTGCACCACCATGCCTGGCTAGTGGGAACATTCTTCAGAGGTATTCATCCAGTTGTCCACAGAAGCTGGCGCTGGTGTGTGGGTGGAGAGAGATTCAAAGAGACTGGGTTCCCTGGGATACTTTTAAAGGAAAATTTGACAGGTACCGTTTGGTTATTGGGTGACGTTGTTTTACTTCCGGATTGTAAAAATCAAGCACATTCACAGGGAAGGAGAACAAAGCAGAAGGAAAAGCTCCCTGCCCCCCAGCCCGCCTCCCCCTCCCCCCGTGAGTGATGACGCCCACATAGAAACCTGGTGATGAGGAAGGACCTGATCGATCATCCAGGCGCCTCTGCGTGCAGTCTGTGTGACCTTCTCCAAGTCCCTTGCCCCCTCTAGGCCTCAGTTTCTTCAACTATAAAAGGGGAGGACATCGAATATTTCCCACAGACTCCTAAGATGATGCCCAGAGGGACCTGTGCCCAGCGCGTGGTCCATGACAAGAGCTAAGGAAGGGGAGACGTTAATCTTGGTGACTGCAGTCCTGGTTAGCCAGGGGCTCGGCACAGCTGTTTTTAAATGGACCTCAATGATAATGTCAACGACCCCTGGGATTCGAGGGCCACCAACACCTCCCTCCCACCCAAGTAAAACGCCAAAGATAAGGTCCTTGTGTTCTCAGGGCACCTGATCCCCTGGACCCTCAAGGAACCTTGCTGAAAGACAGTGCCTGTCCAGAATGAGTGAGGACCAGGCCGCCTCACAGCCAAGGGGACACGCGGCTGGTCTGTGTTCAACTCCCGCCTTTGCCGCTCTCCACCTCGAGGACTCTGGCCTGTCCCTTTTTGTCTCTGGGCCCTCAGTTTCCCCATCTGAGACACGGGGCAAGAACGAAGTAGCTCATCTAGCAAGCGTTAGCTCCTGGTGCAAGGGCAACTCCGTGGCATTGTTTCTCCTCTTTATGGACTGGCATTTCCAGGAGTTGGGGGCCCAGGAGCCAGTGGGGTGGGGCGCAAAGGGAGTGTCCCCAGCTAACTCCGGGCCATGAGAGGGACAGGGAGGGCCCCTGAGGCGCCCAGGCAGAGGCTGTGCTGTAAAGCATCGCCGCTCCCTTGGAGAAGCCGTGGGCAGGTCTCACACAGCACGGGGGCCGGAAGCCCTGCGCCTGGAGGTGTTTATGTTAGAAGCCGGCCGGCCAGAGGGGGCCGCCTGATTGCGCGCAGAGGCCTGGAAACCTGAGCGCCTGGCCGCTGCCGTCAAGGGGTCACCAAACCCAGACTAAATAGTCTGGCGGCCTGCTCGGGCTGTCTGGAAACTCATCCGGGGATGGGAGGAGTTGGCCTAGGAGGGGTGGACAGCGCTCCGTCCACAGCCCAGGGGCCCAGTGCAGTGACCCCCTCCCCACCGGGGAGCCTGGCTGCGAATGAGACAGTGTGGGTTTGTTTTATACTTTTTATTTCACTTGGCTTCTTAATGGGAGAGGGGAAGCGGAGCGGCACCCCCCCCCCCCCCCCCCCCCCCCCCCCCCCCCCCCCCCCCCCCCCCCCCCCCCCCCCCCCCCCCCCCCCCCCCCCCCCCCCCCCCCCCCCCGCCCACCTCTGCTGCCTTGCACAGGGCTCCCAGCTGCAGACCACTTTCTGTCCTTCAGGCCTTGAGCCAGGTCCTCACATCCAAAGGAGTCCCAGCCCTGCTGTGTGCCCTTGGAGTAGTTGGTGAACCTCTCTGTGTCATATCAACTCTCATTTGTCAAGCAGGGATAAGCTTATGAACCTGTGTTAATTGAGGCTCCAGCCATACCAGCGCAGGGGTGGCTTTGTGTGGATGAGGCAAAGGGGACTTCCTCTGGGCAGATACTACCCTCTGGATTCTCATTGGTAAGTGGAGTACCCGGACCAAGTACCCTTGAATAGTGAACAGCGTGTGCAACTGCACAGAGCAGTCCTGAGCAAGAATATGAAAGAAGAGCTACCCAATACATTTCTGGCCACCATTCAACACCTCACATCAACATGAGGAGATGAGTCTTTTCTCCCATGTAGAGAAAGCAAAAATAGAGAGTCAGAGAAGCCAAATGACTCACCTGAGGTCACAGAGCCAGTAAGTATTAATGGCAAGGTTTGAACATAGGTCAAGTCTGAAAGCCTTTTCCACAGTATGTCATTACCTTATGACGTGTATGTCAATACCCGCTTCTGATGCATGAGGCTTCCGTCTCTATGTCATAAGCAAAGGGTGGCAATAAACCAAGTGTCTATCAATGGCTAAATGGATGAACAAACTGTAACATATCCATGCAAGGGAATATTATGTAGCCTTAAAAGGGAAGGGAATTCTGACATGTGCCATGACATGAATGAACCCTGAAGACATTCTGCTGAGTGAGATAGTTAGGTGCTGCCGAGTCAGATCCAATACATAGTGACCCTACGTACAGCAGAACAATGCACTACCCAACAGTGTGCAAGGCACACGACCTTTTCATGTTTAAGCCCATTGTTGCAGGCACTGTTTCTTCTCATTTCTTCTCATCAGAAAAAGGGGGTCTCAGGGGATTTAATCCATTCCTGTCATTAAGGTCGACTCTACTTTGAGGGGGCTGAGGTGTAGCTCAGTTGGTAGACGGCTGCCCTGCACACACGGAGGGTCTGGGTTCAAATCCCAGCACTGCAAAACGGGAAGAAGGACCTGACAACCCACTCCCAAAACAATCCGCCCAAAACAGCCATTGAAAACCCAGTGGGGTTGCTGTGCGTGAGACCTGACGCGACGGATGGCACCTAACAACAACAACAACCCCTTTGAGGAGGCAGCTCTTCCCCTGTTGCTTTCTCAGTGCCTTCCAGCCCGTGGTGAGGCTCATTTTCCAAGGTAAGCAGATCCCAAAAGGACAGATAATATTTGATTCCGCTTCCGCATAGGCTCCTAGCGTAGTCAAAGTCACAGAGACATAGCGTGGGCCCCTGGGCTGACAGGGCCAGGGGAGGTGGGTGGGGGAGGTGTTCATTAAGGGGAATGGCTGGCTCTTTCGCAGGCACTCTGGGGGGGGGTGGGTAGTGGTGACGGCTGCCCGGCAATGTCAAGTGTACTGAACACCACCGGATGGCACATTCACGGTGGTCGTTTCTCTGTGACATCTGATCTACCACAATGGCGGCGTCACCTTCAGGAGGATGTTTGTGCCTCCCTGATGTCCCATCCAGACAAAACTGCCACCAGCCGGGCACGATGGTGCACGCCAGTAATCCCAGTGGCTCGGGAGGCGGGGGCGGGAGGATCACAAGTTCGAGACCAGAGGCAGTCTGCATAACTTAGCAAGACCCTGTCTCAAAAAGGAAAAAAATGGGCTGAGGGTGCAGCTCAGTGGTCCAGCACTTGCAAAGCATGCAAGCATGAGGCCCTGGGTTCAACCCCCCAGTATTACAAAAAACAAAAACAAAAACAAAAACAAAACAGACAAACCTGCCACCCAGGAGGCTTCTCTGTCCCCCAGCTTCTCCCGCAGTGGGGGAGGGGAGGGGCCCTTGGCTGTCCCAACCAGTGCCCTGCAGGCCGGGCCAGCCTGGTGTCTGCGCATCTCAGAGCCTAACTCTGAGTGAGGAACGCCGGAGTCAGGCCAACAGCGCTGGCCACTTAGATGCACGCAACTAGGAAAGGGAGTCGGCCCTGGGCTGGACAAAACCCCGGCTTGCCAAACTTTGCTGGAGAAGTCCAGGGGTTTCAGGGAGGGTGGTGTGGCGGTCGGCTGTGAGGGAGCAGCACGAGCCTCTGTGAACCCTTCCGGAAGTCTTAGAGGAGCTCCTCACTGTCTCCTCCACATGCCCATGCGGTGAGTGAGTGTGGACACCATGAGCTGGGAGTGGGTGTCCAGGCCATGTCCCCTCAGCCGGTGTAGACCCTGAGCACACTGCTCTCCAGCCCTTCCCAGGATGTAGGGTCCTGCCTCCTTTTGCCAGGCCAAGGATGTCATCTCTGGAGCCAGGGGGGGCTCAGGTGTGCTGATGCCCAGGGTGCCTCCCAAACGTAGCCTTGGCTCCCTTTCTTTCCAGACTCGGCAGTGTTGACCTCTTTTCCGGAGCCTCCTGTAGAGTTGAGGGGTGTCGGGAGTGAGAGATCATCAGCCCATTTCAGAGCTGGTAAAACCGAGAGCTGAGCAAGGGATCCAAGCCCCTATGTGGTCCATTCCCCAGCGCCGGAAGTCACATTGGTTCATCCCTCAAATCCACGCATACACTCTGCCGAGCACGTGGTTCAGAACTGGAAGCATGATGGGGGCCCAGGGCAGGATTCGGAGAAGGTGCCTGGCTTGGTGTGACTCGCTGTCTGGGAATAGAGACAAATGTGCAGCAAAACCTGCCCAGTCAATTTCAACCGGGAACAGGGAACACAAGGAAGAGGAGCTCCAGGAATGGACACAGTAGAGCTGGGAGCCATGGTGCACACCTACCATCCCAGCAACTGGGGAGGCAGGGGCAGGAGGATCATGAGTTCAATGTCAGAGGCAGCCTGGATCAAAATTTTTTGAAAAAGGAGAGGGCTGGGGGTACAGCTCAATAGTAAAGCAAAGTATATGCAAAACCCTGGGTTCAGCACCCCAGTATTGCAAAAAAGAAAAAGAAGAAGAAGAAGAGAAGGAGGAGGAGGAAGAAGAAGAAGAAGAACTGATATAATCAGAATGCTTGACTGGCCTGAGGAGGCCCTGGAAGCCTTCTGTACTTGCCTGTTTTTCATTACTATAACAACATCCCTGAAGCTGGGTAACTTTATGACAAAAGCAGGTTTATTTGGCTCACAGTTTTTGAGGCTGCTATAGTTTGGATCTGGAAGGTCCCCAGATGGCCTGTGTGTTAAAGGCTTGGTCCTCGGCTTGATATTACCAGGAGGTGGTGGAAGCTTTAGGAGGCAGGGCCTGGTGGGAAGAAGTCGGTGACTTGGGGCATGCCCTTGAAGGGGATACAGGGACCTTGGCCTTCCCCTCTGTGTCTTTGCCTCCCAGACACCATGAAGGAAGCACGGTTCCTCTGCCCATGTTCTTTCTCTCAGCAGGTTCTGTGCCACCACACGTGACCTGCGTGGGAACCTCTGAAACCATGCGCCCTAGTGCACCTGCCCTCCACGCGGCTTTCTGTCTCAGGTGTTCTGTCACAGTGGTGGGAAGCTACCGGGCAGCATAGCCCCAGCTGTAGCAGCGGCGTGATCCCTGGCAGGGTGACACAGGCACAGCACGGCCGGAGACGGGGAGTGTCCATGTGTGCGGGTATCTGTCCGGCATCTTCCCTCCTGATGGAGCCACCAGACTCCAGTCACCCGCAGGTTTTCACCTAGTGATGCGGTCTGATGCTGCCCACCTCCCCAAAGCTCCACCTCTCCACACCACAGTCAGGTTCGTCTCCACCCTCTTCATGCCTCGTGTTTTTGTTGTTAGGTGCTGTTGAGTCAGGCAGGACTCATAGGGACCCTAAATACAGCAGAATGAAACACTCCCTGACACTGTGCCATGGACATGATCTTTTAATGTTTGAGCCCAATGTTGCAGCCATTGTGTCTCTTCTCATTTTGAGTCATGCCGCATCAGCAAATGGAGGTCCCAGAGGCTTTGCTCCATTCCCATCATTGAGGTCAACTCTACTTTGAGGAGGCAGCTCTTTCCCGGTTGTTTCCTGAATGCCCTTCAGCCTGGGGGGCTCATTTTCCTGCACTATATTTGGCATTGCTTCTCTGCTATTTACAGGGTTTTCAATGGCTGATTGTTTTGGGAGTGGGGTACCAGGTCCTTCTCCCTAGTCTGTCTTTGGAAGCTCAGCTAAAACTTGTCCACCATGAGTGACCCTGCTGGTATCTAAGATACCAGTGGCACAGTTTTCAGCATCACAGCAACACGCAAGCCCCCACAACACGACAAGATGACAGATGTGTGGGGGAAATGCCTCACAACAGGGATTAAACATCAGCACATCGATCTTTGGCGTTCTCGAGCTCATCACACCCCGACCAGCTAAGACATAGCAGAAGCTAAAGCCCAGTTTGGGGTAGAGAAGCTTCCATACAGACAAGTCATTGTGTGGGCAGACCTATATGGTGGACCCAGCCAAGTTAGTGCAAATCACAGTGAATAGATCACAGCAGCCGCAGAGAGGGGCGTGGTGGGAGCTGGGGGCCCCGCCCTGTCCTTGCTCCAAGCCAGGGACAAGAGGGCTGGGAGGGGCTCACCAGCATGACTGGTGATCAAGCGACGTGTTTGTAAAGATCGCACCTGCTGCTAAGCGTGCAATGCGTTGGAAGGGGTGGAGGGCGGGAGCACCGCAGTGGGAGGCCACTGCAGGGCCTCTGGAGACAGTCGTGGGCAGCAAGGAGGCCGTGAAGGGCGGGAGGAGAAGGTGCGTCCAAGAGCTGCAGGCAGGGAGATATCCAGAAGCTGCTGGGGCTGTGGCTGGGCTGAGGGAGGAAAGGGGCAGCTCCTTGGCTCCTGGCTTAGGGACATAAGAGCGAAAGCCCTGGAACGGGGAGCCAGGGAGAAGAACAGGCACTGGGTGAGCAGGGAGGAGGTGATGGGTCAAATCTGCGGCCACAAATGCTCCGGGAGGCCTGTGATCCCCACCCCTCCAAGTATCAGCAACAGATCTTTGCCAAGCTAACACAGGGGGGACCCTCGCCAAGCCAGGGCTAGAACTCAGGACCCACATGGCTAACTACGAGGCAGAAGCTACAGTCCAGCTAGGAGAGAAAACCTGTTCAGTAATTTCTTCATTCATTCAATAAGCAGTCCTTGATCCCATGAATATGTCTGAGTTCCCTCCTTCAGAGACTTCTTGGTGACAAGAGAGACACACGGGCCTTCCAGGAGTACCCAGGGTGGATAAAGATTCAGGAGGAAGTTGCTGCAGGACACGCAGAGAAAGGCCGTCTGATTCTGCATGAAAGGTAGAGAGGGACCTTGAAGGTCTTGAAAGTTTTCATGCAGGAGTAACTTTTCAAGGTGATTCTCTAAGCATGAGTTTGCTGGGATCCAAAGAGGAGAAAGAGAATGGGCGTCACAACAGCATGTGCAAAGGACCTGGGGCATGAAAGTGCATTTGGGAATTAAGGAAGTGTTGCTCTGAATGGAGAGTGAGGGCCTAGAAGCAGGGTTGGACTTGGGGTCTGGGTCAGACGGACAGCTAGATGTAGACATCACTCCTCAGGCACACCATCTCAGAGCCCGCTGCTCCTGACATCAGCACCATCTCTGCTGTGGGTTGTCTTTTGTCTTGCTCTTGTGAACTGGGAGACTCTCTTCATACGGTAAAATGTGAACATCCCCCAGCGTCCCAAACCACATGACGCTTGCTAGCTTTTCCCACCGGCTACATTGTCTTTTTTCACCAAGAGGCAAGTGTGGCTCTGGAGAAGGACAGACAGGTCACTCTCTTGGTTCTCTGCTCTCTCACATGTGATCCACCTAGGGAGGGGGAACTGGCCACACGCAGAGTGCTTAGAAGAATGCTTGACACTTAGTAGGCCCTCATTAAAAATTAGCGATGGTCGTTGATTTCATGCTGCTGCTTCAAGGAAGATGTTACTGTTTCTTCTCCATTTGCAGGAGAAGAGAACAGGGTGTTACCGCTGCAATGACCAAGAGCTCATGGCTGGAAGGTGGCAGAGCTGCGACTGGAACCCGGCTCTGAACTCTCAGTCCCTCCGCTGCGCTGCACCTGATCTTCACCTCAAGGTCGAGGTTCCATACAGGCGACTCCAGATCACAGAGGCCAGTTTCAGGCTGGACAATGACAGCAGCAGCCTCCACCAGTGCCCTCTGGGAGGCCAGGCTCTGTGCATGCAGGGGGCACACAGACTCTGGGAACACGCAACCTTAGGTTCAAATCCTACCCTGACTGTGTGCCGGCTGAGTGATCTTGGACTAGGCACTAATAATCCTGAGCCACAGTTTACCGTTTTTTTTGTTGTTGTTGTTGTTTGTTTGTTTTGTTTTGTTTTGTTTTGTTTTGTTTTTTGGTACTGGGGGTTGAACCCAGGGCCTTGTGCTTGCATGCTTTGCAAGTGCTGGACCACTGAGCTGCACCCCCAGCCCATTTTTTTCCTTTTAGAGACAGGGTCTCTCCAAATTATACAGACTGCCTCTGGTCTCGAACTTGCAATCATCCTGCCTCTACCTCCCAAGTTGCTGGGATTACAGGTATGTGACACTGAGCCCGGTTCTAGTTTACCCATTTTTGAAGCAGCATGTTTGACAACTGAAGGAAATTTTAGGGTCTAATGTGACATTTTGGGCTAAGGTTCAGCTCAGTGGGTAGCGTGCTGCTCCACACTCTCTGAATGGCAAAAGTGGGAGAAGGACGTGGCAATCCACTCCCAAAGCAATCCCAAAACAATCAGCCATTGAAAACTATGAGAATCGCTATGAGTCGGATACCACTGGAAGGCACCTAACAAAAACAACATTACACTCTAAGTTAAGAAAGTGTGTGAAGGCAGCTCAAAAAAGGAAATGTGCCCCCTGAGGACTTATCTGCTAGAATGTGCAAAGGCCCTGAGGCATGAAAGTGCATTTGGTATTTAAAGAAGTGTTGCTTTGAATGGAGAGTAAGTGCCTACAATCAGGGCTGCCCTGGGGAGTTGGATGCTCCTTTATGGGAGGATTTCTCTGACACTCTGTGCTCACCTAAACTCTTTGAGACTCAGTTTCCTCACCCAATCAGCAGGCAGTATGAAAGCAAGAGATGCCCTATCTCTTGTTAGCGTGGTGTGTGCAAGAGCATGGGCATCCCTGGGGCCGATTCCCAACCCTGCTCTTCCCCGAAGCCCCCAGGAGATGCTTCTGGGCAATTCTGCTTCTCAGTCTCCCGTGTGAGTGACTCCAGTCCCGCCAGCTCCTTGGAGACACAGGGGGTGCACAGGGTGCGGGGCCCACAGTAGACCTTCGATCATAACCCCAGCGGGAGCTGGGTGCCCCTGCAGGCCAATGCCCAGCGGGGGCTCAGTCCTCTCAGTTTGTACCATCCTTCAGAGGCCATACACAAAGCCGCTTTTTATAAACTGTAGAGTCCTGTGCTCACACGCGCCCCCAGGAGAGGGTCATTGGATGCCCCTGGGCCGCTTTAGGAGCAGAGACCCCATACTTGGAGACCTCAGAGTGACCACAGGACGGCTGGGTGCACGCCTCCCGTCCTGCGACTTCCTGTTTGCCCCAGTTTGTCCCATTCACGATTCAGCCCTGGCTCAGTGGTGGGTGATGGAGCCTCAGCCAGGTTCCTCCAACCGGGGGGAGAAGAAGCGTTCGGCTGAGCTCTCTCCAGGTCCCAACGGCTTGGAACGACGGCCTTTCCTCTACTCATAAAGCACATATGGAATTAATAGGGCCTCAGCCCGGACGAGGCTGGGTTCACTCACCAGAAACAATGAGACGTTCCAAAAGCAGGGCCCGGGAGGGAGCGCAGTCTTTAACAAGCTTCTAGGGGGGCCTTTTATACTCCCCGTACCTTTTCACTTTATTGAATCTGGTCCTTGCTGATTTGGTTACAGCCTGTGATTTCAGTTTATGATTCAATAACCCATTTGAAAGCTTGTAAATAGCGTGGTTCTGCTATCTGCTTCCTCCTCCCCAAGGGCTTGCCCCTGAGCAGACAGGGGAAATTCGCTAGTTCCTTCTCCAAGCAGTCGGGCAGCCTTGGGAAGGATGTTCTGAGGGCTGGGTCCCGGAGCCAAGGGGATTTGGAGTAGGGGCTTCTTTCCTTTTTCTTTTTCTCCTCCTTCTCCTTCTTCTTCCTCCTCCTCCTCCTCTTCTTCCTCCTCCTCCTCCTCCCGCTCCTCCTCTTCCTCCTCTTCTTTTTCTTCCTCTCCTCCCTCCTCCTCCTCGTCCTCCTCCCCTTCTCCTTCTCCTTCTCCTTCTCCTTCTCCTTCTTCTTCTTTGTAGTCCTGGGGCATTGATTCCAGGGCCTCACACACGCTAGGCAAGCACTCTACCATTGGGCTGCACCCCTAGTTCCTTCCCCATTTATTATTTTGAGACAGCATCTCTGCTGCCTCTGGCCTCGTGATCCTCCTGCCTCTGCCTCCCAAGCTGGAATGACAGGTGTGTGCCACCATGCCCAGCTTGGAGTGGGGTCTTGACCCCCGGGCAAAGGGGGCCCACCCCCAAGCACCCTCCCACTTGCACAGTAGGGACCTGATATCCATGAGCACTTCTCTGACTGCAGGCATAGCCATGTCTTGGTGTTCCAGATCCTTCCACCAGAATCAGGGCTGAAGACAAGCCTCTACTTACCCCCTCAGGAATCCAGCAAAGAGACCACAGCAGGAGTGGTTCATGGAGCTCCTGAGTTCTTACAATCTCTGCTTGTTCTTTCTCCTCTGCTACTTCCTCCCTCTCCTCTGCCACCTGGCTTGCCTGTGGACCTAGGGGGAGGATGGACAGGAGGCCACACCCAGACATGCCCAGGCTAGCCCAGTCCCAAAACATGCCCAGGCTAGCCCAGAGCCCCAGATGAGCTTCAGACACCAACTGAGCCCCAGCAAAGAGCAGGTCAATAAGACATTGTTGGCAGAAGTCACTGAGCTTGGGGCCCTTTGCTTCACAGCACTAACTACTCCCTGATGCCCCATCATCTAGGGGCCTTGCAACTTTGTTAACCAAACGACAGGAAAGAAAGATGCAGGATACCTTCCCAGGACCCCTGGGTCTGAACTGAAGATGTCTTCACAGTGGGTCTCTGGGCTCCTGAGACTTAAGGATTAAATTCCTGGAGCACAAACTGGAGTGTAGCTCTCTCCTAGTGGGGCAGCTTGGTTTCTGCTGAAGGTCTGTCATGGGTCTTTGCCCATTTTAGGGTCTTCTTTGATCTGGATGACAGATGCCTGGGACTGGGAGGCTAAGAGTGATGAGAAGTGGAAGCTAGGGTGAGACCAGCCGAACTTGTATGCAGCTTCACAATAGCCCTGCCCCAAGGAGAAGCCAAAACACCATTGAAGGACTTTTAAAGGCTCTGGCTTTACCCATCTGCTTAGTTGCTTTACTATGCCTGACCTGAGTGCCTGGAAGACTCCCCCAGCGATCTCCTCCACCTGAAAAAAATATGGGCGACAGTAGGTGCTCAATATATATCTATTGGATCCACATGTCAAGGTGGAAATCTGACTTATCTTTCAAGCTCTTTATTCTCTCTTGTCTGGTATGCTTGTGTTCCATTTGAGCCACAATGAACTCCTAGTCATACTGTAAAACCCAGGCAACATCACCCTTTGGTGAAGTATTCCCAAACTCAACACAGACACTCTTCTTATGATATTGAAGTAATTTCACAATGTCAGACCACACTGAATTTCCACACTGGACTGTGAATTCCTCCAGGGCATGCTCAATGAAGATGAAGAGTGGACCAGTGAGTGAGTGAGTGAATGATCAGTGGGGAGATTTCTCCAATAAGACAGGATGGGTCTGTGGAAACTGATGGGAACTGGGGCCCGCAGAGGTTGGGTTGAAATCCACATGTCATTCCATGAGACCAGGCTAGTGTCTCATTTCTCTGGTCTTGGTTTCCCCATCTGTGAAATGGGACCACAGAGCAAGGATGTAGCAACATGCCTCCTTTTCTGGCATCCTGCTTCCTTCCTGGTGCCCACCTCGCAAGTGGAGGGTCCCAGGGGCTGGGATCAGGGAAGGAATGGGGCTCAGGGGTTCCCCTCCCTAGAAAAGTCCCAGTGAGTAGCAGGATGACAACACTGTGTTAATAACATTATGTCCGGCATCTCACACCGTCCTGTCACCCACCTAGACCCTCTAAACAGAGTCACCTTGGAGACTAGGACGCTGAGGCTCCTGGAGGGGGGGGAGGGGGCGGGAGCTTTTGTGTCTCCGCCTCCCCTCAAGGTCCTGATTGGCCTAAGGGTCCCTTACCCTGACCCCGCCCATCTGGCAAGCGGCTCCCCTGATGCCCCGGATGCTCCTGGACCGCTCCTGAGTGAGTGGGCCAGTGATTTGGGCTCCCAGGCCTTCGCTCTGCTCCCTGGAGTCAGCGGGGTGAGAATGCGAATTGGCGCCCCTAGCAGCTCGTGGGGCTTGGGTGGCCTTCGTGAGGTGTTTCTGCACAGCCGGACGCAGCTCCCACTTCTTGGATTCCCGCACTTCATGTGTTTCTCCGGCTGGGATTTAGCCCAGTTGGTAGAGCGCTGCTCTGCAGTGTCTGAGGTCCTGGGTTCGAATCCCAGCACTGAAAATATGGGAGAAGGACGTGGCAATCCACTCCTGAGGCAATCCCAAAACAGTCAGCCATTGAAAACCCTATGAGAGTCGCTATGACTCGATGGCATCTAACAACAACAATGTGTTTCTCAACACCCTGTGTTTGCCAGGCACCAGGCCACAAGGGGGAGAGGCATCCATAACTGGTACTGCCCTCAAAGCCTCCTGTCCCGGTGGCCAAGACAGCTAGAAGGCAGGTTTGGGGCAGCCAGGTATCTAAAGACTGGAGTCAAGACACTCAGGAGTGAGGACCGGGCAAGACATTGTCCATCCAACTCCAGTTAATTGCTCATAGCTGCCAGGAGGCTCCCAAACTCAGAAAGACACTGTGCTGTGATTGATTAGTAATGTCTGCTGTGTGTGCAACTACGAGGGTCCTGGCCTGTGTGCTGATTTTCCACCATGCCTGCTTGAGCCAATGCCTCTTCCTAAGGGTAGCAGCCTGGCCAGTCAGCCAGGGTGGAGAGGGCCACAAACACAGTTTTTCTAAACCTCATCTGGGCATAGGCTGCAATGCCTTGCAGGAGAGATTCCTTCAACTGCAGGGATCTGGAAGGCTCACCAGGGGGACTAGCGGGTGAACTGAGCTTGGTAGATAAGTAAGATTTCAATATCGGCACACAGCTCCAATGGACACACATTGAGCACCTACTGTATTCCATGTATTTTCCAGGTGGAGAAGATGGCTGGTGGGCCCTCCAGGCAGCAATGGGATAAGACACATCAACAAAGCAAGTCTCAAATGCAGCAAAGGTGGCCAGTGGATGGAGCAGGGGGGGCATCACAGAGTTGGGGAAGGGGTGCTTGGGACGTTTCTGGAGTGTGTCATTTACCTTCATCCCACAGCCCCCAAGAGGCAATGGGGGCAAATAACCTGTTATCTCCTCACAGAGGAAGCAGCGCAGGGCAGAAAATCATCTCTCCAAGTGATCTCAGCCAGGAGACGGGAGCTCCTGCAGCTCCACACCCTGAGAACGCGGCGCTGCTATTTTAAGCCACCTGCCAACAGCCTGGCTGCCTCCCTCACTGCCGCCTTGACACGTGGCTCCTGATGGGGAGCCCAGCAGAGATGTCTCTGAGTGCCTGCGTGCACGCACACCCAGGCAGGTGACAGCCGTGGGGATCCCCGCTCCCTTCCCACCCTTAGTGCCTGGACTCCTTGGCTCACGCCCAGCCTCCTGGGGCACTGAGGGGACCCCAGCCTCCCAGCACAGATGTGGGGCGGCTGACGTGGGTGCGAGTTCCTGGCCTGGGGTTTCCTCACTGCGGGCCTGTGGTGAGGGCTCTCTCTTCTCCAGGCCTCAGTTTGTCATCTGTAAAATGGGTGCCTTGTGATAAGGGAGCCTGTCGCACAAGGACAATGCACAAGCTCCAGCCTGCAGGGTGTTCGCCCCCAGAGAAGCCTGGGCCCACCTGCCTGTCGGGAGAATGTGGACAGTCCCATCAGTAGGTTCCAGAATGTGCCACTCATGGTCAGGGGCCAGAATGTGTGCTGTGGCAGTGTGGAAAGACACAGAAAGAGACACAGAGAGACAGAAAGCCAGGAATCTCTGTCCACAGAGTGAAAGGGAGTGAGGGAGGCTCTTCTCCAGCACGGCCAGAACCTCAGAGGCTGGCCACGCCTAGCCCAGGTAGGACCCTTCCCCTGCGCAGCAGTGCCTCTCCAAGCCAACCACACTTTGGCAGCTCAAATAGATGCCTCCACCCAAAGTTCAAATGTTTGCATTACAAAATGGTCTCAGTTCTAGTGGATCAGAAGCTGCTCTCTGGAGCCACTTGGGTTCAAATCTTGGCTCAACCCCTAAGCAGCTGTGTGATCTCAGACAAATAACCTTCCTTCTCTATGCCTGTTTCTTCAACTGTGAAACAGGAATAAGAGCAGTACCTACCTTGCTGGATTATTGTTGTTGTTGTTAGGTGCCGTCAAGTCGGTATCTGACTCATAACGACCCTACATATAACAGGGGAAACACTATTGTCAGTGCTTCTCTGCTATTCATAGGGTTTTCAATGGTGGGTTGATTTTTGGGAGTGGGTTGCCAGGTCCTTCTCCCAAGCCTACAGCACCTGGTGTTCCCAGGCAGTCTCCCATGCAAGTACTAACCATGCCTGACCCTGCTTAGCTTCCAAGATCTGACAGGATCGGATGCCACAGGGCTACTGCTGCAGGCTGCTGGATTATTATTGTTGTTGCTGTTGTTAGGTGCCGTCAAGTCGGTATCCTACTCATAGCGACCCTCTGTACAACAGGGGAAACACTATTGTCAGTGCTTCTCTGCTGTTCATAGGGTTTTCAACGGCAGATTGGTTTTTGGGAGGGGGTTGCCAGGTCCTTCTCCCGGCTGGATTATTAGGGGGAGAAAATGGCACAATGAACGCAAAGCACTTAGAACAGTATCTGATGCCACAGGTACTGGGTAAGGACTTGCCATGTTGAACATCACGATCATCTGATTTATAAACTGATGCCTTTGGATGAAGAGCACAATCTGGAGACCAGAGGGTAAAAGTCTGCAAATGTTGTGTTTGCTTGGAGCAAGAGAGTGAGAGATCTTGGTAACCAAAAGAGATCATTCTGGTGATGCCTTCTCAGTACTTAAGTCTTCACCTACCTTGAGAATGTGCAAGCTGGCCCTGGACTCATGGTGGGGTGGATCTTATTTCCCACTCCCTCCATGCTGGACTTGGCTGTGGGATTTGCTTTAGCCAATGGGCTGTAAACAGACACATCCCAAACAGAAGCAGGAAATGCACTTGTGCTTTTATGGTCTACTAGCCCTGCCCTCCAGGCTGGGCCCTGTGATCAGACCCATGGGACAGATATGACCCAGATCTACAGCTTAAAGCCAAGCCAAGCTGGACACAGCAGAGGCCAGTGCAAGACTGACCTTCTGCAAACTTTGAGCAAAAATACTAAATAAACACTATTGTCAACTGCTGAACTGTGAAGCCTATTTGTTACATGGCATTATCATAGTGATAGCTAACTGATACATGCACCAATACATTGCCCTCCAAAGATTCTTGTGATGTGACAAAAAGTAACTATCTATGCCACGACATGACAATGCACTCATGTACAGGGTTACACATATATGTGTATAAGCTAGACACAATCATGTGCTGCATAATGACATTTTGGTCAACAATGGGCCATACCTACAATGATGGTCCCAGAACGTGGTATCACACAGGGACATCATAGCCATCTTAGTTTGTGTAAGGATAATCTGTCACATTCACGTGGCACGAATGTTGAATAGTGATGCATTTTTAGAATGCCACCTCATGGTTAAGTTATGCCCGAATGTAGTACGCCTTCCACTAGCCCTGGGTTTATTACCATTATTGTGATTATCCTTATCACCATCATCTCCCACAGCTGGAGCCAAGATTCTCTCCTCCTCGCTTGAGGTCAAGTACCCTCCCAGGACCACCGGCACCCCCCATGCGCTCTCCAGCCTGCCTCTCCTTGATGTTCGCAAGAAACGAGAAAGAAGTGTTAAATTCGTTCTTGGCTACTTTTCCTTGCAACTCCCAGCGGCCCTGCTTACAAACTGAATCAGTTATCAGCTAGTTAGGCTGCAGTCCCCGGAGGTGCCGCTTGAATACAGATAGGGATGCATGCATTATTCAGTGCGAAGCCGGGGAGAAATGAGCAATGCGTCCAGAGCCAGAACAGCAGTGGCAGTAAGGGAATAATTAGCGAGCTGTCACTTGTCCCTGTCACCGTTTCCTCCCTTAACACATGAGGGAAAATAAAAAAATAAAAAAATAAAGTAAATTCCTTTTTTAAAGGAAGAAGGAAAAAAAGGCAGAGACGACCGTCTTGCTTCCAAGGCAGCTGGTAGGTTAAAATGTGACACTCAGGAAGCTGCCAGCCAGGACTCTGGGTCAGCTCACAAAGCCATGGCCTGGGGACCCCCCCACCCCTGATATCGAGTCACACTCCTCTTTCTGCCTGATGATTCATGAGCACAGCCCCATCCTTCCATTCAGATTTTCTGCACGTTTCCACAGCACCAGGGAATTAATTCCTCCCCTCTAAGGGGGTCCTGGGGGTCCTGGGAGGGGACATTGTGGGCATCAGCAAGAGGGGTAAAGCCATCAGGCTGCAAAGGTTGGAGGTGACCTTCCAGGAGGAAAGTAGGATGGGGTTGACAAGAGCAGCGCTCGGCTCATTTGGGAACTGTGCGATTTGATTATTCATGAGTTTATGCGCGCAGAAAGAAATCATTTTGTTGCGTGACTCTTCATCGTTTCTTGTGGAAGCTATTTTTATTTATCTATTAATGTCTTGTTAGATTTTTTTTTTTTTGGATGGTGGTTGCTGGTTTGCCACTTGGGGTGTGGAGCCAGACGTGGGAAGGTCTGATGTGCTGAGAGTCAGTCTACCTTTCTCAGTGACATCCCCTCCCTCGGAAAAATAGCAAAGATGCGCCGGGGAGGAGCAGTGGCGAGGTTGCTCTTGGAGCGTTTCTGTGTTTGATTGGTGCCTCTGCTCCCCATACAACAGGAGCCGGCTACCTTTGGGTAGGACATTGCTTTCTGCAGCTCTGGCTGGTATGGAACGCAGTTCAACACAAAGGGGGAGATTCTTGGTAAAAAGAAAAAAAAAAGGATCAGAAAGTGGTTCCGGAGAAGGGGCACGGGACAGGATGGGACTAAGGAGCCTTCCAAAGTCAGCGACCATGTGGGAAGCAAGTTTGCCCTTGTGCAGCTCTCAGTTGATAAACAGGTCACCTTCCTTCATAAAAATACCTCAGCTCCCTCACTGCATAATGAGGGTCGCTCTAGGGTGGCAGCTTTTGTCCTGAAAGCTCAGAGATAAATGGGGTGCTTTCATGAACCTAGACTTTGAGAGTCCATTGCAAACAAACCACCACTTCTTTACCCAGTGCCTAAGGCAGACATTACTAATCCATTCCAGAGCACTCAACCTCATACAGCCACCTGAGCCTCCCAGGCAGTCACTAGCAGGCACTCAGAGCAGCTGCTGGAAAGGGAACCATAGACCCCTGCACTCCTGGATATGGGAGAAGAGTGGATCCTTAGGGAGGAGGCTGAATGTCAACATACAGAGAGTTGAACTGTGTACTGAAAAGAGTCGTGAGTTCTGGATCATAGAAAGGGAGAGACTGAACCCCTGTGCCAGAGTCTCGGTACCTGTGTGACCTCGGACAAACCTCCCCGTGGCCGAGGACTCAGTTTTGACAAGGAGGAAATGGGTGAGAGTAACTCACGGAGCAGCTAAAAGGATCCAACACGACACAGCTCCATGCTGTATACATGCCACCGACTGGCCTCAGCCTTTCGGACCTCTACATTCTTGCCCCTTGCTAGCCTGCAATGTCCCTTTTCCCTGGCTGACACCTGCCCAGGCTGAATGGCCACCTCCCCCAGCACCCTCTCAAGTCCCTGCAGGGTGAACCACACCCTCCTCCAGCCTCCCCACCCTATTTTCACATTTGCAGTGTGTGTTCAGAAACATACCACCAACTTAACTCTCTCTTCCTCGCCAGATTGGAGGCTCGGGGGCCAGGTGGGAAGATTTGATTGCCTCTCTGTCCCCAGCAGCCAGCACTAGTGGAGACACATTGAAGAGAGCTGGCAAAGGTTTGTTGAATGAGGTAGTGATTTACTGTGTGTCTCTGGGCCAGTGTGGCCCCTCTCTGGGCCTGATGTCTGGCTGCTAGTCCAACGTCAGACTAGGAGGTGACCAGGATGCTCTGGGTAGAGGGAGGTTACAGATGGGGCACCAACACCACCCCACCAACGTCCTCTGTGGCTCTGCTGTAGCGTCCGTCTTACCAAACTGTTCTTATGGGGAAAGCGGGGGCAAGCGGACATGGGAGAAATGTCTGCCTTGACAGCACCAGGGCCAGCAGCAGGGAGAGAAAGGTGGCAGGCAGGACAGACCTGCTCGTGCTGTTGAGTCTGCATCGAAGCCCCCAGGCTGCGTGCAGGTTGAAATACACCCCCGGTAATCTGGGGCCTTCGTCTCTAGCAGCAATGCCTGCTGCCTGAGAAGCAGGAAGGTCTCTGAAGAGCAGGTGGGGATCGTGGGATTCGGAGGAGGCTGGGAGCATCCTGAGGCATCCTGGATCCTCCCTGTGTGCCATCACAAGAGGCTGGGGGGACCTCAGGTATGCAGAGCAGGGGCCAGGCGATGTGGAGCAAGACCTGAGCAAGGCAGCCACAGCGCAGGGACGACAGAGGCCACCAGAAGCCCCTACGGGCTAGGAGAGGATGATGCTTGGAGCCTCAGAGGGAGGGCGCCCAGCTGACACCTGGATTTCATCCAACCATCCTCATTTCGGACTTCTGGCCTCCAGGACTGTGGAAGGATAAATGTCTGTGGTTTGAAGCCTCCAAATTTGTGCCCAGCATTTGCAACCTGTCTCGAGGCCAACAGCAGAGACACAACGGGGAAAGGAAGGGGTCTTGGCTACCACCGCCAAAGTAAACACCAATGCCGTGCCCTCACAGGTGGCCTTGTCCCCTCCTTATCCAGGGGCCCTTTGTGGGAAGGGAGACAACAGGAACATCGAGTATAGAGGTCAAGGGCATTCGCTCTGAAGTCAGGCTTTTCTGGTTTCCAGTCCCAGCTCTGTGCATCTCTTCAGTGGATGAGTGTGTGGGGGGCTCTTCTTAGACTCTTAGACTCTCAGTTCCCCCAACTGTGAAATGCAGTTAAAAAGAATGGCAATGACTTCAAGTGGTTGCTGTGAGAAATAGATCAGCCCTGTGAGGAAACGTGCCTGGCACTCAGTACCTGCTCAATAAAATTCTAGGTGCTGATCCTAGCAATCGTTATTTATTAAACACGCATTTATTAAGCACCTTCTAGGTGTCCGCAGTCCAGGTAGGTCCTGGGGATATAACTGTGAATAGGAGATTATAAAAAGGGACAGGGACAGGAATCCATCCCTCAGGGACAATCCCTTTTTTGTCCGCATATGGCATTTTTCCAGCGTGTAAGCCAGCTTCCCACTACTGTAACAAATCCGAGAGAGAATCAAGTTACAATGAAAAAAGATTGATTTGGCTCATAGTTTCAGAGGGTCCTGTCCAGGATGTGATGGGCCCACTGCTTTTATGCCTCAGGGTGCGAGGAATTGCTCACTTCACTGCCAGAACATGAAGAAAACAGAAAGCAGAGACCAAGGCCCCAGAGTACCTTTAAGGCCACGCCCCCTACAACCTAACCCCTCTCACTAATCCCCGCCTCTTAAAGGCTCCTCCACCTCCCAGCAGTGACAAGCTGGGGGTCATATCTTTAACACATGGCCCTTTGGGGGACATTCCAGTTCCAAACTGTAGAAGCCACTGTCTTTATTTGCCTTAGAGTTTGTCCCTAAATGTTCTCCGGGTTGAATTTTCTACCAAGACAGTTTGCCCACAAGGATGATCTGGGGTCTTTGACTGGGAGACTCATTTGTTCTCACGAGGCTTCTGCTCCTTTGTTCGATTAACCTGGGGAATCGTATGATGAGCCAAGGTTAGCCATGTTTGTAAACTCTGTGACCTCCTTCCTCATGAGTCTCACTGGGGAGGTGTTTCGATTTGTATTTTGGAAATGAGTAACAAGGGCTTGGAAGGGACAGTGACCTTTCGGCAAGGAGGACCAACAGTGCAGATTCGTCACCGTCTCTTCCAGGGGATGTCTCTTGGGTCTTGGGCAAAGGATGGGGTGCCCCAGTCTTTCCCATCTGCTGATAGGGAGGGCGGGGAGATGGGAGCAATCCCACAGGTGCAGGACTGAGGCCCTCCCTTCTCTCCGTTTCCTCCACCCTGAGGCCCGCTGTCCAACTGGAGACACCAGACCCGCTGGTCATTCCTCCTTAATACTTGGTGCCCCTGGGGACTCGAAGTGGTCCTGACCTTGGGGACACCAGCCCAAGATCCAGCCCCCACATCCCACCACAGCTGTGAATGTCCCCAAAGGCTGGTTCCCTGCACCATAAAGAAGAACTTCTAAAAGTTGGTATGCAGTTGTCTGGCTGATAGGAAGTTGTCTGCAAGCTGTCTAGCCAATAGGAAGTAGTGTGATATAGACAGTTGGTGAAAG
The DNA here is from genome assembly GCA_007922755.1 of Pedetes capensis. Classification (NCBI taxonomy): domain Eukaryota; kingdom Metazoa; phylum Chordata; class Mammalia; order Rodentia; family Pedetidae; genus Pedetes; species Pedetes capensis. Next base: position 208,825 of record VMDO01000586.1, on the reverse strand, counting down.
GTTCTCAGTTTTAATTTTTCAGTGGCTTTCTAATATTTTCTGGCCAATCAACTGGCAGGGAGCATGGTCTCGAATATTTCTGGGAATCTGAAAAGCTGAAGTAAGAGGTGAGGGATTAGGGAAAGGCTCTGCCTCTGTGTGTGTGTGTGTGTGTCTCCCTCTCTGTCTCTCTGTCTCTCTCTGTCTCTCTCTCTCTCTCCGTTCTCTCTCTCTCTCTCTCTCTCTCTCTCTCTCTCTCTCTCTCTCTCTCACACACACACACACACACACACACACACACATACACACATGCATGTGTGCAAACATACCACAAGACTCCAAAGGCAAGAGATGGAAATACCGTTACTGGCCCGGGATATCCCTTCTAGGGGATTCTCTTCATCTTCCAGGCCTTCCTCTTGTACGGAGGCGCCCTGAAGGGGCTATTTTCTTCAGGATCCCCCTTTCCTGCCACGCTCACTTTCTTCCCTTTGCCCTCCTGGCCACTGGGCTCATGAAGGCAGGATGTCCCCCAGGTGCCAAGTTCTGCTTGGGGCTCAGCATGGGGCCAAAGCCAATCAATGCCCTTCTCAAAGGAAGCCATGGGGTTCTGGGGCTGGGGGAGGGGTGACGGGGCTGGAGGCAGCCATCGGCTGGCAGTGGGTAAATGAATAGTCTGGCCAGGACCTGGCAGAGCCTCAGCACTGAAGACCCAGCAGCCAGGGCTTGGGGCTCAGAGCTCAGCCCTCTCTGCCGAGCCCAAGGTTCCTCGGGATGACCTTGGACAGATGCAGACGTGGCCAGTTCTCCTGCTGGCCACAAGGCTTCTGGTGCAATTGGCATTAACCAAGTGTCCTGTGTGCCCAGGCCTGCACGGCCCTCTCTCTTTCCAGAATGAGGCATGACTCCATGTGGCTCTGTGATTCACCCTTTTAAAAAGCCAGACTCAGAAAGATAAGAATCTCACATTTTCTCTCATATGTGGACGTTAGGTTCATATATATATTTGATATTTTAATATATGTCATAAAAGTGGAAAAGGACTTATGTAGGAGGGAAAAAGGGGCTAAAGACAGGGGACAAGAAGCAATAAGAAAGAGCTATGAGTTGGGCACAGCAGCACATGCCTGGTATCCCAGTGACTTGGAAGGCTGGGGCAGGAAGATTGCAAGTTTGAGGCCAGAGGCAGTCTGTGTAACATAGTGAGACCCTACCTCAATAAAAAATTAGAAAATGGGCTGGGGGGTGTTCCCATGGTAGAGCACTTGCATAGAATGTGTGAGGCCCTGGGTTCAACCCCCAAGTACCAAAAAATGTGGGCGTGATGGGGGAAAGGAAGAGAAATACCAGGTTTCCCTCACAAAGGCAAAATCTGGAGACACATACACACACACACTCACACACACACACACACACGAGACATGCAAGAAGAGAAGGGCCATTGGTGAGGAGGAAGGCAGTGGGGGAGGGGGCCTTGACAGGGTAAGGGGGAGGTGAGCGTGAGCAATGTACAATGATATGGAAATGTCATGATGGAAATGTCATGATGAAACTCATTAAGTTGTACACTAAACAAATTACGGCTCATAAAAAATTTCAATAGAGCCGGGCATGGTGGCACACACCTGTGATCCTAGCGGCGTGGGAGGTGGAGGCAGGAGGATCGCAAGTTCGAGACCAGAGGCAGTTTGTGTAACTTAACAAGACCCTGTCTCAAAAAGTTAAAAAGTGGGCTGAGGGTGCAGCTCAGTGGTCCAGCACTTGCAGAGCATGCAGGTGCAAGGCTCTGGGTTCAACAACCAGTATCACACACACACAAAAAAAGTTTCAATAGACCTTTTAAACTGAAATGTAACTAATAGAATAAAGGCTGTCGATACCACAGGAAGCGTTCGCTCGAGTGTTGGGGGGCGTGCTCCTCACCACTGAGTCAACACAATGCCCATTTCTAGACCCCAGGTGGCTCTCTCCTGCCCCTGTGGTCACACGCATTCCTCTGCAGCCGCATCCCCGACCACTGTCATCTCTGTTCCATCTTCGAGCCTCACACGAATGGATCTGTGCCGAATGGACCCCTTGGGGCCCCACCTTTCACCTGAAGTGGTGTCTCCTTGAGGGTGTGTGTGGCAGTCACTCGGCGTGGGGGTTGGGCTTACCCACCGTGCTTGATGGGCATTGGAGTTGTTCAGATAAACAGCAGCTGCGCCATTCCATCTCACGTCTGAGAGATGTCGAGCATTTTTATTCTATCGATTATATATCGAGCCCTGGATTTGCCAGGCTAATGCATACAGGCAGATGGCAAAAATGTGTGTTTAGCTCAGGTGGTTGTTGTTGTTAGGTGCCATCGAGTTGGATCTGATTCCTAGACACCGTATGTACAACAGAGAGAAACACTGCCCAACACTGTGCTGTGCACAGGATCTTTCTATGTTTGAGCTCAATGTTGCAGGCACTATGTCTCTTCTCATTTTGAGTCGGGCCACATCAGCAATAGGAAGTCTCAAGGGCTTTACTCCATTCCCATCATTAAGGTCAACTCTACTAGGAGGCAACTCTTCCCCAGTCATTTCTTGAATGCCTCCCAGCCCGGGGGGATCATTTTCCAGCTTAGATAGGTAGCGCCATATGTCTTTGTAGATATGTGCATATACTATGTAGCGTATACAATACATAGCAAATACATAATATGAGTGGTTACAGGCATATTTTGTTGCTTATAATAAAGATACAATTTGGAGCGGTTGTTGGTTTGCTTTGAGACAGGGTCTCACTAGGTAGCCCAGGCTGGCTCCAAACTCACTATCCTCCTGCCTTTCCCTCCCAAATGCTGAGATTACAGGTGTGCACCACCACACCCTGCAAGGTAGGATTTTAAAAAGTGATTCTATCTAAAACTACGCTAAAAAAATTATCAAACTAGATAATAGTAGCAGTGACAAAGTGACAGATGGAGGCAATGTGCATATGGCTGTTGTTTAGAGACCCCCCAAGTATTAAATAATTTATTCAACATGGCATTCAAATCAGCTCATATACTTCACATATTTTGTTATTTCAAAATGAGAACGATGAATGCCACCCGCTCCCAGGGCCTTTTAAAATCCTCAGACCAGCACAGGACAGGAGATAAGAGTGCGGCAATGTGAGCTGTCCTTGCTGTTTGTTAGATGCGTACTATGTATGTTGTTGTTGTTGTTAGATGCCGTCGAGTCGGTTTCCGACTCATAGCGACCCCATGTATAACGGGCGAAGCACTATTGTCAGTGCTTCTCTGCTATTCATAGGGTTTTCAATGGTGGGTTGTGTTTTGGGAGTGGGCTGCCAGGTTCACCTCCCAAGCCTACAGCACCTGGTGTTCCCAGGCAATCACCCATCCAAGTACTAACCAGGCCCGACCCTGCTTAGCTCCCTAGATCTGATGGGATCAGAAGCCACAGTGCTATGGCTGCAGGCGTACTATGTATAGATGTCAAGAACTCTGCTTGTTACCTCACTAAATCCCATAATCCCCCTGTAGAGAGCTCCATGATCATCCCCACAGGTCATGCAGCCAACAAACAGCGCAATGGGAACCCAGGGGTCCACAGTTCCAAGGTTCATATACTCGTGATCATCCCTTTCAGAGAACTGCTTCTTGGCCACCAACAAAGCAATCCATTTCTGTGATGCTGTGTTAATCAGGGATTGGATAGCAAAGTGCAACCAAATATACAAGTATAATTGATTTAAATAATATAGAGAATTACTTTTGCCTCATGTGGAAGAAGTCAGAAGGTTGGAAGCTCCACAATGACATCAGGAACTTTGGTCATTTTTACCTGTTGTGAAACCATCCTTAAAGTGTGGCCTGCATGGTAATGTTCTCACAATGATTGCCAGAGCTTCAATCATCACATCCACCATACAGGCTGGAAGAAAGAGGTAGTCTAATGATGAAAAGATAGATGTTAGGTGTGACTATCTGCTTTGTAAGAGGGCTTTTCTGGAAGATGCACTTAACAGCTCCTGTCATTGTTGTTAGGTACCACTGAGCCAGGTCTGACTCACAGCAACCCTATGTACAACAGATGAAATAGTCCCCAACACTGTGCCATACCCAATACTATGACAGTGCTTCTCTGCTATTCATAGCGTTTTCAGTGGCTGATTATTTCAAGAGTGCGCTGCCAGGTTCTTCTCCCATATTTTGCAGTGCTAAAGACTGAACCTAGGACCTCAGAGAGCTCAGAGCAGTGCTCTGCCAACTGAGCCAAACCTCAGCCTCTTTAGAAGTTATTAGATGTCACAGGGCCATTCCATATGCTAGTAAGGCTGAGTGTGTGTGTGTGTGTGTGTGTGTGTGTGTGTGTGTGTGTGTATTTGTTGTTAGGTGCTGTTGAGTTGGGTCCAATTCATAGTGATATGTATGTATGTATGTATGTATGTGGAAACATTCTTACTCACCCCCAGATAAATGTGCTCTAGGTAGGAAGAGGGCTGGGGTTTAGCTCAGTTGTTAGAGCGCTGCTCTGCAGTCTCTGAGGTCCCGAGTTCAATTCCCAGCACTGCAAAAATGGGAGAAGGACCTGACAATCCACTCCCAAGGCAATCCCGAAACAGCCGTTGAAAACCCTATGAGGGTCGCTATGAGTCGGATACCGACTCGATGGCACCTAACAACAACAACAACAAAGGTAGGAAGAAGAGAAGAGATATAGACGGCCAATAGTAGGCCAGATCACAACACTAATCCAGGCATAGAGAAGGATCATGATTATAAAATTCCCAACAAGGCACGGTCCTGCATTCTTCCATGAATGCACCCACACAGCGCATCACAACCTAGCGCAGTCACATCAGACATTATTATTAAAGGATAAACCCGAGAGAGCCAAGCAGGAAGACGAAGGTGTTGAGAAGCAGAGGATGTGGTGGAGCCGGGGCTCGGGGCTATCTCTGGACTCCAGGCCCTGCGCCCTTCCAGCCATCCCACACTGGGGCTCCCAGCCTAGACCTGGTACTTCCCTTCCACGTCAATCTCAGTGCGTCCTGCGACCTTGGTGCTGTGTGATCCTCAGTGCAGACCCCCACATAGGGCTGGTGTTCTTCCCTTCCAAACATGCTGGGTTGCACCTCCTACAGCCCTTGTCCACTGAACTGGGGTGAGGGTACATTGTGGGGTGCATGCCTCATCGGTCCAGCCCAGATGTTCAGACGAGAGGCGTGGCCATGCACACAAATAGCAATACTTGACTTTTTATTACCTCGGGACACTCGGGTGAGGGGGGCAGACTCCTACAGCCCTCAGGAACACCAGTGCAGGGAGAAAGGAAAAGGTTTGGGACGCTTTTGCTTTATGGGAACAAGTAGCTCTTTATTGCCTCTTTGCCCTTACAAAGGCCAAGAGGAACCCAAAAGTGTACACAACTACAGCTCACAACAAGTGATAACAGCTGTAGTTGCTGCCTCAGGGGCAGCAGTGACTCTTCTGCCTCCAGCGCTGGGACTGGACACTGTCCTCAGCTTCGGCCTCAAGCTCTGGGCCAGGAGGCTTTCCTCAATGAGCTTGAAGATCTTCTTTGAGAGCACCATCTGGTCATTGGTGGTCTTGTCAGTGGTCACAAAGAAACTTCTCATCTTGATGGTTGAATCGAGAGAGAGAGAGAGAGAGAGAGAGAGAGAGAGATGTTGCACTGCAGCTACTTTTATAGGAGACTCGACCAATCATATTTGAGTCCTTTGTCCTTTTAATGTTCAATCAGTTTGGGGGATTCATGAAAGGTTTTATAAAACTGTCCAATCACAGCACGGGAGAAGTTGGGGGTGGGGGGCAGGGGCAACTTGCCCAGACATGTCCAGGCAAGTTTCTGGCTGCATCCTGCAAGTTACTTTCACTTTCTTAAGTTTCTAACTTAGATACCAGATCTTCAAAATCTGTTTTCCCTGTTTTGGGATTTCTGCCTAATTCCTCCCAATTTTTCACCACACAGTATGGGACCAGTTCTGCCCCAGGAGTGGGGGGCAGAAAATCACTGTCTGTTCATTCTAGGGAGACTTCATAACTGACATACAGCCCTTCAGAGCTCACAACCCCTTGTGCACTCTGATCAGCGACTTTGTAGCCTGGAATCCCAAGTGTCTGGGTGGAAAGAGCTGTTGACAGCATGGAGTGAGTGTGCAGGCTGCCCAAGATACAGCCCCTTGCTGTGTCCAGCCCCAGATTAGGAGTCACTTGTTACTGCAGCAACACCTCATCCATCCTGATTGATATGTGGAACAGCCATGTTTCTTTGAATTCCAGATCCAGTGAACCTAACTGGGGTCTTGGGTGCTATTGAGAAATTCTTCAGTCATAGCCCCTATGGGCAAGTTAGATCAAAACCACCATGGATAATTGGAATAAGAGAATCCAGAGGTCTGGTAGCTCTGGAACAGAGGGTCTTCTGCTCAGTTATGATAAACTAAAATTAAAATTCAATTTGCCAGGGGTAGTAACCACAGGAATCTGGTGGCTACCATGCTTCCATGTTGGGAAACACTAATAGACTATTTCCATTGGTGTGGGAAGTCTAGGGTCTTGGAAGTTAAATCCAGAACCCTAGAGCTGAAAAATGGTGGAATATTAGAGACACGGACGTGTAATCTGGGAATGTTGACATCACAGTACCATCACGGAACCATTGACACCCAGGGGAGTCTTGATCATGACATGGAATAAGCCCCTCATCAGGTTGAAATGACCAATTCTTCCATCAGACCCTGGCTGTCTGCAGGAGAGGTTTAGGAGGATGCAAAACTGGATAAATGGGCAAACAAGTGGTGAAGCATGTCACCTTCAGGCCCCCAAGGGCCAGTGGCCATCAGTGTTCATCACAAGACATGGTACCTGGAGCTGGAAATGAATGGCAGATGCTAGGTGAGCAACACAAGAGGAAGAAAAGGTTCTTACTCGGGTGGAACATGAGGAAGTCAAGGGTAGGATCTCCTACAGAGGACTCTGCAGCCACCGCCTGCTGGCTTGCCCTCCCTGGCTGACCTTGAGAGGGTCACTCTGCCACCATGAGCCTCAGTCATCTCATCCATAAAATGGGAACAATGGCTCGCATTTACAGAACTCTTATTCTTGCTAGGTGGCCTGCCAAGGACATCAGATGCTTCATCTTCTTTTATTCCCACCGTCTCTCTCTCCCTGTTCTCCCAAGTTGAATAGAAACTGCTAGAAGGCAGTTCATCCCTTAATCCCAAGCACCAGGTGGACAGCAGATAATAAGAGACCATGTCACCCCCCTTTGGGGTAAGTGTGAGGCTTACAGAGGGTGGGTCTCAGCCATGTGTCAGCCTCTCTCTCAGGGCAGATATCCTTACTTCACCTGGGTCTTTCCAGTTCATGTCTCCTACAGAGGCCATGGAGAGTCACTTGAACTTGAGAACAGTCCATAAGGAGATGGGAGGTGTCACTGCTGGACAGGAGAAATGGACAGCCAAGTCACGACTCTCCTTTCCAGCCTTTCTTGGAGAGTCACCCAAACTCACCATAAATTTGATAGTGAAAAAGCATTGAGTTTGTTAGGTCCCTAAGGTATGAGGAGTGGTTTTTGTTACTGCAGCAGAACCTGACCTCTCCTGTCCAATACAGTGAACTTGGAATCTCACTGACCCTTCTGTAGGCCCCAGGAGTTCCTGCCTGTTGTCCCAAATCTCCAGCCTAGGCCTCCTAGATTCTTGTTCTCTTAAGTTCTTGAGTCAAGGGCTAATTATAACTTTGGTTTTCCTATGCACTTTATGTGGAGGGTCAGGAAGGTTCCCCAGGGATCACATCTGGGGAAAGTTATCTCCTCTCTTGCCTTGGAAACAGAGGAAACAGAAAGCCCTAACTAACATTTACCTGAAGATGTGCTATCACCAGAACATAACTGGTGACATGGGGTCACTAAGACCAGTGTCCTTGTATAGGTATCTATAGGATGTATGTTGTTGTTGTTGTTGTTGGGGGCCATCGAGTCAGTGTCTGACTCATAGTGACCCTGTGTACAACAGGCAAAACATTATTGTCAGTGCTTCTCTGCTATTCATAGGAGTTTTAATGGCTGACTGTGTTTTGAGAGTGGGTTGCCAGGTCCCGCTCCCAAGCCTATAGCACCTGGTGTCTCCAGGTAGTCTCCCATCCAAGTACTAACCAGGCCTGTCCCTGCTTAGCTTCCAGGATCTGATAGGATCAGATGCCACAGTGGTACGGCTGCAGGCACAGGATGCATAGATATTCCTTTTTGTTGCAAGTGGTTTTATGTTTTAGTTTAAATCTTTTTCACAATATTTTATCTGTTTTGGCTTCAATATGTTTGTTAACCTTTTATAAACAAAATAAAAACTCTCACAGTACAATTTATTAAACTGAGAGTAAGTTTGAAAAAGCCTTTGGTACTTCAAAGGAAAGTCACTTCTGGATATTTTAAACTGAAGCTTTATGCAATTATGGAACAACATAAAAGACAAACTATGTTAGGTTTCAACATTCTTATCACAGCTGCTGCACCACACCTTGGAACACTTTAAGCAAACAGGCTTTTTGCAGTTAGTACATGAACAAAATTGCAAGGAGCCCTTGTACATGGTCTCTGCTAAGAGGGATCTGAGGGTCGTAAGCCCTTGTCCTAAACTGGCAGCCACTTTGGAAGCAGGAGGCACAAACGTCTGCATCCCTTGTGTCTTCATCTCTTCCATCTAATTCACTCAAAATTTGCTTTACAAACTTGGGATATCAAGGATCACCAGGCTTCACAGGCACAGATCATTTTGATGCCATTTATTCAGAGTTATTGCTATAAGAATTATAATGTTGCATAAAAATAGAGGGATAATAATTTTTTAAAAATGTAATGTACTTACACCTGCAGCCATAGCACTGTGTCATATGATCCCATCAGATCTCGGAAGCTAAGCAGGGCTGGACCTGGTTAGTCCTTGGATGGGAAACCTCCTGGGAACACCAGGTGCTGTAGGCTTGGAAGAAGGACCCGGCAACCCACTCCCAAAAATCAATCCGCCATTGAAAACCCTATGAAGGGCAGAGAAGCACTGACAATCATGTTTTCCCTGTTGTAAGTAGGGTGGCTATGAGTTGGATATGACTCAATGGCACCTAACAACAACATCAATGTACTAGAGAAGTTGGATCTTAGAGAACAAAATCCTCTTGTGTCTCTTACTGCTTAGTGAATCAAAATTGCATGTGCAACTACCTGACAAGTAGGGCTAATTTTTGAAGATACAGAATAGGTGATAATCTACAGCCCTATCACCCTGGCATCTGATCTTGTTAGATCTCAGAAGCTAAGCAAGTACAGCCCTGGTTAGTCCTTTGGTGGGAGACCGCCTGAGATTATTATGTGCTGTAGGCTTGAGAGAAGGACCCAGAAGGCCACTCCCAAAACAATCAGCTGCTGAAAACCCTAATAGCAGAGAAGCACTGACAATAGTGTCAGGCATGGCACAGTGTTTCATCTGATGTCTCTGAGATGAAACACTGTGCCATGCCTGACAGTTACACAGTATTAGTGTATACAAGGCAAATGGACATTCCCTACGTTAAGGATTAATGTTGGGGAGATGCTGGCTTCCATGATCAAAGGCAGGAGCATGTGATCCAAGAGGAGCCAATGAGCATGCCCCACCCTCTGACCACAGTGACTAATTCAGGGTAGACATAGGCACTGAGCTGTCCAATCAGAGTGGATCTCAGTGTTTGGGGGGCAGTGCCTGGATTACAACCCTCCCTTTCCTCCATGCTGGGCAGAAACACGACAGCAGGGGATGTGAGCTATGCAGAGGGCCCAGAGGGGCCATGGCAGACTTGGAAAGAAGCAGAGAGACAGAAAATAAGGAGTCCTTACTGAGTGACATCATGGAGGTCCTGGATCGGGCTCCACCTGATAACAGAAATGGTTAGCTTTTCTGTGACATGAGCCAGATCCTTGATTTCTAAGGTCCTTTGCATTCCTCGCAATATAAATTGGCCTGATTTGTACACCAATTATAAATCAAGGGACTTTGTCTTCCTCTCCGTACCCTAGAGTTAGAGATGCCAGAGAGTTTATCCTGCCCAGGACCTGGAGAGGTAAGGGATGCGTCCAAATTCACACAGGAAGTCTCTGAAGGTCCTGGCTCCTGAACTTCCGTCCAGTGGAAGAATCACACTGGATGTGAGCTCACGTTCCGAGACAGAGAGAGAGAGAAAGAGAGAGAGAGATGCTCCTTTTAGCGCTGGCAGCTTGCAGCATAAAAACATGCAAATTTATTCAGAGTGGCTCTGCATGGCATGGGCAGATATAAGCAAAGCGAGGAGGAAAATTCATCTTGGTCCCAGGGATTCTGCTCAGATAGGGTGCTCCTGGAGATGTCTGTGAGACGCTAATTAGCCCTCCGTCTTCCCTCCAGTTGGTCCCCAAGCCCTAACTGGCTCTACTGAGCTTCTCCATGAACCTGCGCCGTCTCCCCAGCCCGCCTCCCTTGTTCCCTCCACGGCTATTCTGCAGCCCCCACCCTGGGCTTCGGCCTCCATGTTCGTTCTCTGTGGGGCAGGGCTTCCTAAGTGATTATTGCATTGGGGCCATGCCCATGACTGAGTCTTCCAAAGGCTCCCCCTTATCCCCGAGACAAAACCCTACCTAGCTCAGTGGCTTCCTGGCTGAGGCTCTGGAGGTCACTCCACAGCCACACCGCCTCCCTTCCGCCCTCCTGGGTCACGCCCTCCTGGATCATGCGCTCCAGGGCACCTCACCTTTCCTGGAGGCCAATTTTGCTCCCTAAGGCCACGGAGGTCGTGGGTGTGCATGCTCTCTGTTGAAGACGCTTATCCCCTGGGGCACCTGAGGAAGGTGTCCTTTGTTATCAACCTGGCTCAGGAGTCACTTCTGATACATTGTATCTCGCCTTCTCAGCGCAGTGCATTCACTCTTTCCTCTTTTGTCTCTATAATTAATTTAACAAAACAGCAAGAAGAAGGAGGTTTATCAAATAGCAAGTATGGCCTCAGTGCTGTGCTGTGCTCCTTATATGGGTTCCCTTATCAAATTTCAACGTCCCTGCAAGGGAGGCATTCCTATCCTTATTATCTGATTTTGTAGATGACCAAAGCAAGGCTGGATGACCTTCTGTGGTTTGGCTGTGGTTCTAAGGCTGAAAGGAAGTGGGTGGACCGCAACCCTATGCTCTAACCAACCATGCATTCCATCTATGTGTTGTATTGTTAGAGAGGCTGACAGTTTATTAAGGACTTTTATGTGCATTACATAAAAGCACCACAGTGACCCTGAGGAGTATATGTTTGTCTTGTTCGCTTAACCATGGGCGTCATGGGCACCATGTCAGTTCCTTAGTTCTTTTTAAACCGCACTGTGTGTCAGGTGGATGGATGAGTGGGTGAAAGGGTGGATCAATGGATGAACAGATGGATGGATGGATGGATTGGTAATTGGATGGGTGGGCAGGTAGATGGGCAAATAGATGGCTGGCTGGATGGGTTAGTGGTTGGTTGGATAAATGAATGCATTCGTAAGTGGATAGGTGGTTAGGGAGACGGGCAAATGGATTGGTGGATGATGGATGGACTGGAGGGAGCAACTGCGGAGGAGGCACAGTTGGAAGGATTGAGGGATGGCTGGAAGGGGATTGGAAAATGGATCAATGAATAAATGGTCAAAGAGATGAAGCCATAAAGCCCAATAAATTCCTCTGTGTCAATTCTCGTATGGCCTTGGATCCCAGCATCCTATTAGCCCTTGTTATTGTTGTTAGGTGCCGTTGAGTCGGTGTCCGACTCATAGCGACCCTACGTACTACAGGCAAAACACTATTGTCAGTGTTTCTCTGCTGTTCATAGGGTTTTCAATGGCGGATTGATTTTTGAGAGTGGGTTGCTGGGTCCGTCTCCAAAGCCTACAGCACCTGGTGTTCCCAGGTGGTCTCCCATCCAAGTACTAACCAGGCCTGACCCTGCTTAGCTTCTGAGATCTGACCAGATCGGATGGCACAGGGCTAAGGCTGCAGGACTTATTAGCCCTTGTTGTTGTTGTTAGATGCCGTTGAGCCATGTCCAACTCATAGTGACCCTTATAGGGTTTTCAATGGCTGCTTCATGATTGCCTCAGGAGTGGATTGCCAAATCCTTCTGCCATTTATGTGGTTTTGGGAATTGAACTCGGGACCTCAGAGACTGCAGAGTGGTGCTCTACTAACTGAGCTAAATCCCAGCCCTTATTAGTCCATAAAGTCACGTAAATGAGCCCAGTACTCCAAGCCCGATCCATCTCAGCCATCCCCTCCACTTCTCCCCAATCCCTGCTTAATCAGAGGAGTGTGCCCCTGTCCCCAGGCGAGCCTGTCCATTGGTGTCCTCTCTCCTTGCTTGGCCTGGGCCTGGCATCCCATGTTTTCCCATACATGGGGACCCTGGATTCCCCGAAGTTGGAAGTAAACCAAGAGCCTCCACCTAGGGGAGCCGCCCCACGCCACACAGTGCGCCATGGCCCTCCCCGCCCACCGATGTCTGCTTTCTAAATAAACCTCAAGCCAGAGTCGCACGGGGTTATAAATCAGCCGGAAATCAAATGCTAACATGTAAATAAATTGCAAATCAGCTGAGAAATTGGTTTCATTTTGAGACGATAAAGCACATTTCTCCCGCACTGATTTCGTAAGGCGCCCCTTAAGAATTGTAATATTTCCGTGTGGTAATGATAAACATTAGTGAGTTGCTTTAGAAATGAAAAAATAGACAGCCTCTGGGGATTTGAAAAACATATGCACTTCAAATTTGAAAATCCAATTTAACTGTCCATTATAAGGAGAATAAAAAGGTAAGGGTAGGATAATTCTGCAGTTACACAGCATTTGACTAAATCTGATTCCGCGATGACAGGCACACTTTAAAAGCTACAAGTCTGAATGCAAAGAGACAGCAAATCATTTATTTATGATTGTAATCTAGCTGCTGTCTAACAAGTTAGCGACGGCGGGGACGGCTCCTGGCTGCGGCCGGCGTGTGTACATTTGCCAGCGTGCGCCCTGAAAGACACGTCTCAAGGAATTTCTGGGTTTGGATGGGGGAAAGTAGAAGTAAAAGGAAGACAAAAAAGAGAGAATCCTTGTCAAATTTACCCAAAGGCACACAAGCTGAAATTTCGCAAAAGTTTGGGAAGAAGCAAGTCTTTTGGGTTTAATTCTTACTAAGAGCAACTGGGGAAGCGTGCGTGGGTGCGCGCCCACTAGCATGAGCTTGTATGGGTGCCGGCCACATGCGCTGAGTTTGACAGCTTGGTCTGTGGCTGGAAAAGTTCACCCTGCAAAATGGCAACTCAGCAGCCGGTTCCATCCTGCATGTGGCCTCGTCTGCCATTCTGTCACCAGCCTCTCCAGGCACGTCTTTCACCCTTTGGCCTCCACCACCTTGCTCCCTATGGGAGCCCCGAGTGGCAATGAACTTGCAAGCATGTTTTCTTCTTCCTCCTCCTCTTCTCCACCTCCTCTCCCTCATCTTCCTCCTCTTCCTTCTTCTCTCCCTCCTTGTTTTTTTGTGGTACTTGGGGGCTGATCCCAGGGACTCGCACACACTTGGCAAGTGCTCTACCACTGAGCTATGCCCCAGCCCACGTTTTCCTCTATATTTTGAGTCAGGGTCTCGCCCAGGTGCACATGCTGCCTCTGGCCATGAATTCGCGATGCGATCCTCCACAGGCATGCGTCCCTGCTGCCCGCAGCAGCCACATCTGCTTGAAACCTGCCAGGGTTTCTCCAGAAGCAGACTTGGAAGGTACTGGAAGGCTGACGGGGAAGGAAAGGTCAAAGGGATTCAAACGCTATTGCTCAGTGCCTATGCTGTGAATGCCCCCATCCGAAATGCCACTGTTACACAGTGCTAATGTTGACCTCAGGGTGAAATCCCTACCGGATCTGCCTCTTCTGCATACTTGGCTCTGCACTCAATCCTGTAAGGCTCTGAGACCTCTGAAGTGTCGAAACGCAAGCCACAAGGACATAAGTCCACTTGTTGTTGCTGTTAGGTGCTGTCGAGTTGGTATCTGACTCATAGCGACCCTACGTAGAACAGGCAAAACACTATTGTCAGTGCTTCTCTGCTATTCATAGGGTTTTCAATGGCTGATTGTTTTTTAGAAGTGGGCTGCCAGGTCCATCTCCCAAGCCTACAGCTGCTGGTGTTCCCAGGAGGTCTCCCATCCAGGACCAACCTTGCTTAGCTTCCGAGATCTGACAGGATCAGACGCCACAGGGCTATGGCTGCAGGCAAGTCCATTCACTTGTATTTATTTATTGATTTATTTATCCATTCAAATGAGGCTCCTTGGGGTTTAAGTCACCCAAAGTTACAAAGCTTAGCGGTGGTACAGTGTAGACTTTGCCTCCCATCAACTTAAATCCTGTGTCTGACTCATTGGCACCTATGTTCATTTATTTGCTCAAACAAACAAATGTGTACTGAGTACCAAGCATGTGCCAGTCACTACTTCAGGCAGGAGCCATACAGCAATGGGTAAAATGGTCAAGGTCCTGCTCTTGTGGACAGAGATGGAAAATAAGAAAACAAAAGAAATCGGATCTTTTGCATTAGTACATGCTATGAAGAAGATTAAACATTTAAGAAACAGAAAGCAATTTGGGGGAGGGTGATGACTATAGACAGGTCAGAAAGGGACCTCCAAGGAAGTGGCTGTGTATTAGAGACTAAGGTAGCAAGAAGGAGGCAATATGTGCAGATCTGGGAGGGAAAAGCATTTCAGCCAGAGGGAATGGCAAGTGCAAGTGTCCTGAGGTAGGAATGAACACGGTTTGTTCAGGAACTGGAAAAAGTTGAGCCCTGGAGAAGAGCTAGGTGGGGATCTGTAGCCAGCTGCTAAAGCATTATAAGCCAAGAAACAATGTGGTCTGATTTAGCCTTTATAACCACCCTAGAGAGCCTCAAGGTACCTGGCATGGTCATTGATCAAGTGAAAGCTCAACCATAATCACTGTAACAAATTGGACTTTTCCATGCACCAGAGGTAAGGAGAAGGCGGGACCTGCTACTGTCACCACAATGGAAGTCTCCTTCTCATCTGTGGCTTGTGATATCCGGATTCAGCCCCATTCAACAGCAGGGCCAGATTATTCCACCTCACCCAGAGGCAAATTTCCTACTTACCAGGGTGACAGTCAATCCCTGAATTGGAAAGGAAAGGGGAGCAAAAGCAAGGTATTATTCGTCTTTGTAGACAGGCATTGATGGGAGAAAAACTCCAAAGTCCAGATGGATCCTTAGGTTGGGCCAAGTTTGGGGGCAGGGGGAGCAATGCAGCAACAAAACCACACACAGCAATGTCCCTCCTCGGGGACTTTAAGTAGAAAGACAAGAAAAAGCATTGAAAACCACAACTGTGGGCAAGCGGGAAGTCTTGATTATTCAAACTATGATTTGTGATGCTACTCATAAAACTCAGACTTCATGAACCACCACCTACTATGAGCCAGAGTCTGGCTTGGGGACCTCTGTAACAGCAACCGCCATCATCGCAATGATAATAATGCTTTTACTTTCCCAAAGCAAACGCTAAGAAACGGGTGCTCTGCTGGGATTGGCAACCTGTTCAGGAACACACAGACCCCTCTATTCAAGCCCCAGCTGTCCGGCTCCTGAGTGCACCTCATTCCAAGGTGCTCACGTCCCCCCTGCTGACGGGCCCCGTTTTTGACGCTTCCAAAGGCACGTCGCCATAAATACATGGACAGTTGCTGGGGACATCTGGCGCCGCCCCCCCCCCACCTACCAAAGTCCCCCCTTGCTCAGGGTTCCATTGCCATCGTAAACACCAGCTACTGACCCCTCAGAGTCTGCAGGATGTGGTTGTGATTTTGAGCCACGCTCGGTCTCTGCTTGTCACCGGGAAGTTTACGCGAGATTTGATCAGAATTTCACAGAACCAGGCAGAGCCTGTGTGGAGCTGTCAGATGAAATAATTTGTCAGTGATGATTGTGTGAATTCGTAAATATTTATGAATTCACAAGTTATAAATGTGCAGCTTTTGGGAGGGAGGAATTCGATGCTCACCAAGTCACAGATTACAATGAATATTTACAGAACCCCCAATCTGCTAATATTAGTTCTTTGTGCTTACGGGGGAAAAAAAAGAAAGAGAAAAAGCTTTTCTTGGGATTGTAACCCTTTCCAGGATAAAGCGCCTGAGGGAAAAGAAGTATAGCAAAGGGACTAATCCTCCAACAAAAAGTAATAAGATCACAATACGTTACGTTTGTATAGCGTTCAGGATCCTCAGCACCGGTGTCTGCGTTGAGCCTCTCGCTGGCCATTTCAAAGCTGTTTGCTGACTTGGTTTTGAACTGAATTGCAACAGCTCAAGATGTCAGGTAGTCAAAAGACCAATATTTTTTTGTCCTTGCTGAGTGACTGCTTGTTCTGAGTCCCCGAGCCAGTGTCCAGATCCCTCAGAATCAGTTTCTACCAAGGGCAGCATTTCCCAAATTTGGTCACAGACTAAACTTGCCTCCTTACTAACACTTCCTGTTCAGCACGGTTTCCGGGGAGGCCTAGAGATGGAAACATATTTTCTCTTTGTTTAAAAATATGAGTAGGCATCGGGAAGATGTGAGCCACAGCCTAACGTGAAGGGAGGAAGTCAGGATGACACAAAAGAGAAGACTAGAGAGAATGAGCTGGTGCTCAGGAGAAGCCACGTGGGTTAGCATGGTCATTAGGAACACAGACCCTGGGGCTACGGGCTCTGTGTGACCCTGCCCAAGGTCACAACTCTCTGGGGACTCAGTTTGTGCATCTGTGAAATGGGAATAATCATTGTACCTACTTTAAAGGGTGGCTGTGACTGGGATGGCAGGCACGAATGTCTGGAAGCATCTAGAAGTGGCAGATGACCCATGTCTCATTGGTGCTTATTAACCCCTTCGACCACTGATTTCAAATCAAAATATATGACGAGTATTTCATTTCCAGAAACTCTTCACGACAATGAAGAAAACACCAACACGATTCTCAAAATGATTGGAATTCACAGTATGAGGAGGTGACATACCTTCACCCACCACTTTCTTGATGTTTCTGTCAAGTCCATACATGCTCCCTTTTTGACCTGTGCATCCTGATGGTAGTCGAAGGGTTAAGCGAGACAGGAACGTGGCTGAAATCCTCCTCGGGTGCTGCTTGGAGTCAGGAGGCCGCTGCAAGGAGGACCCTCCAGATGGGAGCCCCTGCTCATCTGTACGATGGGGTTGGGGGCAGACAGGTTCCCAGGGGAGGCCTGGACAAAGTGACCTCAGGGAACCCCTATGACATGATGATTCCACCGCACAGCCCTGGACAGAGGCTGGGCGGGGGCCTCTCCCGATGTGGTCCCCAGCGAGAGGGCGTGGGCTTCTCCCTGCAACAGGACCCTCAGCGGGGTGCCAGCCTGTGTCTGTCCCCGGTTTCCTACCAGCCCATCTGCAAAGCCCAGTTCAATCTTCTCCTCCTGGGAGGGCAGCGATCAGGAAATCAGGGCACTGTCACCTCAAGCCCCGTGACACCAGCGCCTCCAAGAGAGCCGTGGCTTTGGGAAGGCAGACCCTGGCTGCCTGAGCGCCTCTCCACTCTTTTGCATATCGGCAGCCCTCTGCTTCTTTGGAACCTCTGTGGGGTCTCGAGCCTAGATTCCCCCATCCCCAAAATGGGGGCAAAATATGCCATTCTGTAGCCAACATCATTTTCCTAGATCTGAGGCTGGGCGCCCAGCTCTGTCCCACCAGCTCTGGCGCTGAGCAGCACGGCCCCTCCCTGTGTCTTACCTGTGCCAACAGCAGGCACTTCTGCCGCCCCATGACACAGGCATCCATGGCGCTCAGCTCAGGGCCACGCTCAGCCCAGCGGGAGGACAGGGTCATCACCCTCAGAGCTGGAACCCTCTTTGGTGAGCAGATTGTCCGGGCAGCAGGCCTAAACTAATACTCTCTCGTCCCATTACAACAGCAAGGGAGATTCTTCGTCACTGAATTCTCTCAAAGGTCAAATCCCTCTTGTTTTCTGAGTTCACGTTTTCATTGCCAGGTATTACCGCCCTCATTTTACAGGTGAAGAAACTGAGGCACACAGTCCCTTAGCTGGTCTGATGAAGCAAAGCCACACAGATCTTCGAGACTCTCAGACCTGGTGATTTCTCAAGGCGTGCATCCCACATGGACATTTTTGCCAGTTTACCTTCGTATGATAAAAGAGAACATGTTTTGGGCCAGGCGATTGTTCAAGCCATTGTTATACACTCTTTCATTTTATCTTCATGACCAGTAAGAAGTGGGCTGGGATTTAGCTCAGTTGGTAGAGCGCTGCTCTGCAGTATCTGAGGTCCCGAGTTCAATTCCCAGCACTGCAAAATTGGGAGAAGGATGTGGCAACCCACTCCCAAGGCAATCCCGAAACAATCTGCCATTGAAAACCCTATGAGGGTCGCTATGAGTCGGACACGACTTGACAGCACCTAACAACAACAAAAAGTAAGAAGTGGGTAGAATCATTACTAACAGCTGACACCTGGGGCAGTTGAAATTTAGAGAGGTTAAGTAACTGGTCCACAGACACAGAGCAGAGACAGCTGGAATTTTAACTCAGCAAGTTAATGCTAGACCTCAGGCCCCTAAGTCAGCTTTACCAGTAAGTGAGTCCTCAAAGATTGGGGCCACCCTGCTATCATGCCCCGATTCGACACACAGCCAAGTACAGAGTCTGCACTTTACAGATAGCTGTCAAATGAATTTTTTTTTTTTCAAAAAGGCACCAGTCTTCCAGATCCTTAAAAATCTCAATTTATAAACAGATATGTCAGGGAGCAATTATTCACATTACTCAAGATGTCTTCATTTTATAAAAAGGATTTGCATCAGGGTTCCTTTAAATAGCAAGTCCCTCTAGTGAATTTAAAAATACGAATCAATTTATAGCTTGGAATTACTCACATGCTTTCCGAAGTCCTTGCCTGAATAAAGGGGGCTGGCGTGCGCGTCATTCATTCATCTAGCATTCATTCATTTCCAACAAGTGGTTATTGGACATCTAATATGTACCAGGTATTTTGTAAGGAGCTGGGGATTTGGAGGTAAATGTCACGGCCACCACCCTCAAGGAATTCAGTGTGGTGTTTATTGTTGTGTTTAGGTACCATCGAGTCAGGTCCGACTCATAGCAACTCTTGTAGGGTTTTCGATGGCTGATTATTTTGGGATTGTTTTCAAGAGTGGACTGCCATATCCTTTTCCCATTTTTGTGGTGCTGGGGATCAAACCTTGGTCCTCAGATAGTGCAGAGCAGCATTCTAGCAACTGAACTAAATCCCAGAGCCCTTGGTCCGGTAGTGTTGTTGCTGTTAGGTGGGGTCGAGTCATGTCCGACTCATGGCGACCCTCATGGGATTTTCAATGGCTGATTGATTGTTTCAGGATTGCCTCTCGGGACTGGATTGCCGTGCCCTTCTCCCATTTTTGCAGTGCTGGGGATCGAACCCAGGACCTCAGAGACTGCAGAGCGGTGCTCTACTAACTAAGCTAAATCCCAGCCACAATCTGGTGTAGTAGGAGATGATTAAGGGATGAATTTGCCAATTTGGGAATTAATTATTGCTTCAGGAAAACAAAGAAAGGAGCCCACCACTTTCACTTCAAGTATTCCAGTGAGGTAGAAGTCCATGAAGAAGGGCAATGTGAGCGGGGCCTTGGGGGATAAATAGAAGTTTACGGTTAGAATTTCACCCTAGTATTGAACAGTTTTCCCAAGATTAGAGAGCTAAATGTATACGTATTGCTGTTGTTAGGTGCCATCGAGTCAGGTACAACTCATAGCGACCCTATGTGCCACAGAACGAAACACTCCCCGACACTGTGCCATGCCCGGCACGATATCAGTGCTTTTCTGCTAATCATATGCTTTTCAGTGGCTGATTGCCTGGAGATTGCCTTTCAGGAGTGGATTGCCATGTCCTTCTCCCCTTTCTTGCAGTGCTGGGGATCGAACCCAGAGCCTCAGGGGATGCAGAACATCACTCTACAATGGAGCTAAATCCCAGCGCTAAATGCATATATGTTTAAAATTCATCAAGTTCCATAAGCAACAGTGTTTCCACGCAAGTGTGGTTATGTTTCACACCCAAGTCACACTTGGGACTTTTGCAAATATTTTCGCACCATCTCTCTCAGTTGAATCTCGAAACGATATTGTGAGGTGAGGATGGCATGGGTCCTTTGTCCTGTGTTGGTTTGTTAGAAAAGCAATGTGCATACGCTATAAAATATACAAGGAAACAAGACCCCAGTAGGACCAAAAGTTCCTACCCTGACATCCAAAATAAATAGTTCAGCCTATGGCCTTCACGCCTGCAGCCTTAGCCCTGTGGCATCTGATCCTGTTAGATTTCGGAAGCTAAGCAGGGTCGGGCCTGGTTAGTACTTGGATGGGAGACCGCTTGGAAACACCAAGAGCTGTAGGCTTGGGAGAAGGACCTGGCAACCCCTTCCCAAAAATCAATCTGCCATTGAAAACCCTGTGAACAGCAGAGAAGCGCTGACAATAGTGTTTCCCTGTTGTACAGAGGGTCACTATGAGTCGGACCGACTCGATGGCACCTAACAACAACAACAACAACAACATGGCCTTCACATACTCTCTTTTATTGGATGTGTATTATTTGTTTATACAAATAAATAAGTTTTTAAAAAAGTAATTTTTTATTTCATGATGTGCCTCCAGGTCTTGAAAAAATACCACACAATACAAGAACAACATTTACCCATAATATTCAGGGTTTTTCCACAGCAAAATTGTCCATGGCTCCCTGCCTCCCACCTGGGCCTCTATTTTATTTACCCAATCCCCAGTGTTAAATGACTAGGTCTTTTGCTACTGCTCTCAATATAAATAATGCAGCATTGAACATCCTGCAACTGACAACTTCATTTTGCATATTCATGCTGCCCCCCCCCCCCACTCCAAGAAATATCACTAGATCATAAGATAGGCAAAGTACAAGGCTCTGGGCAGGGCACCATGATGCACAGCTGTAATCCCAGGGCCTTGGGAGGCTGAGGCTGGAGGATGTTGAGTTTGAGGCCAAAGGCAGCCTGTGTAACTTAATGAGACCTGTCTCAAGATAAAAAAATTTAAAAAGTTGCTGGGGGTGCAGCTCAGTGGTAGAGCACTTCCCTAGTATGGCCTAAGCTCTGGGTTCAACTCCCAATACTATTATAAATAAATAAATAAATAAATAAATAAATAAAGCCTTTCAGTGGAAAATGCCTGTTCACTCATTTTATAAGAGAAAAAATTATGGAGCCCATGACCCCAGACGCTAAGTGAAGCCTCCGCCTGTCAGCCCTGAACTTTCCCCCTCCAAACCAGCCCACCCGAGTCCTTTTACCACCAAAGACAGCCAAGACCAGGGCCCCCAGGCACCTGGCATGGGAAGCAGGAAAGAGTGAGGCCGGGGGGACGTCTCCTTTCCTTCAGATCCTGTTCCGGGGCAGACAGACAGACACGGCAGACAGACAGTTGGTCCAGGTTGAGACAGGCCAAGTCCACAACACTGCCTCCAGAGCAGGAGGGGGAGGTGAGGCTGAGGCCCCCTGAGCCACGGAAGGACCACGGGGTGCCGTGGCTGTCAGTGGATGCCCCATGCTCCATGGGGCACAGGGGCAGGGGAGACAGGAGTATGGGTTGCCCACGAGACAAGGTGGCTGGGGTGTGGCTCAGTGGCTCAGCGTTGTCTAGTATGCCCAGGCCCTGTGTTTGATCCCCAGCACCACACGCTCGCGCGCACGCGCACGCGCACACACACACACACACACACACACACACACACACACACACACACCAGGACAAAGGCGTCTCTGTTGTCTCACTCAGAAAATGGGCTGACGGTGATGGCCCCCGGCACATGGGGAGAGCTGTGGGGAAGGCTGAGCCCCGGGGCATGGGTGCCACTGCTGAGTTGCAGGCCAGCCAGAGGTGGGTGGTGAGCTGGTCCTGGGCACATCACAAGAGGCCCTTTTGCTCAGGGCCTGGGGGCCAGGCAGGAGCAGAGCCCGGCTTTGACCTTGCTTCAGCCCTTGTGGTTGCTCCGAGCTGCCAGCCCTAACGTGCTACGCTGCACAGCTGTGCTGCAGAAGACCCCATCCATGATGCAGATGCTCCCTCAGGACAAGACCTGAGAAAACACCACTGCTCTCCCGCCACACACAGCCCAGGGTCCGCCCGGAATGGAAGGCTCTGACAAGTCCTGCAGGCCAGAGCTTTGTGGCTCTGCCTCCTCATGCAGGAGCCAGTGGGGCCGAGGGTCCTTCTTAGACCTTCGCTAAGGTTCTCCTCTGCCCTTCCACTAGCCACACCCTCCACACCAGCTCATGTCACCTGCCTCCTGACCTCTCCCTAGAAGGCGAGTCAGCACCACAGGGGGTGCCCTCACCCACCAGAGGATATCTGGGCTCTTAATAACCACTGGGTGAATGAAGAAGTGGAGGGGGGAAAGGAAGGAAAGAGGGAGAGAGGCAGGGAGGAAGAAGGAAGGAGGGAGAGAGGCAGGGAGGAAGAAGGAAGGAGGGAGAGAGGCAGGGAGGAGGAAGGAAATGAGCAAAAGAAAGAAAAAATCTGCCCAAGGAATAAGATTTGTTGTTGTTGTTAGGTGCTGTCGAGTCAGTATCCGACTCATAGTGACCCT
Source organism: Pedetes capensis (assembly GCA_007922755.1). Lineage (NCBI taxonomy): Eukaryota > Metazoa > Chordata > Mammalia > Rodentia > Pedetidae > Pedetes > Pedetes capensis. Next base: position 186,115 of record VMDO01000586.1, on the reverse strand, counting down.
CATAGGGTTTTCAATGGCTGACTGTTCCGGGATTGCCAGGTCCTACTCCCATTTTTGTGGTGCTGGGAATTGAACTCAGGACCTCAGAGACTGCAGCACAGCGCTCTACCAACTGAGCTAAATCCCAGCCCATCCAAGGAATAAGATGGGTAAGTGGATCATGGGTGGATGGGAGATGGGTGGACGGATGGATGGCTCGCTGGGTGGAGAGGAAGTTGCTGAACCCTAGTCTGCACACACAGTCTCAGTGCTTCACTTACCTTTGTTTTGAGCCTTCCTCCACGCACAGAGCCCCAACCTGACTGTACACACAGAGCCAACTCCCTACTTTATGTCCGCGGCCAGGTGCACTGTGCCCTTTGCCCCTGGAGCTTGCAGGTGCCTGGCGCACTGCTCAGCCCTCTGCTGACAGGGAGCCTCAGGTCCCAGAGCCCCAGCTGCTGTACAGCCCTCTGAGCACAGCAGGAAATGAGACTCCTAGCCTCCAGAGGCAAGCAAGGCGGGGAAAACAGGCAGCCGGCTGCTCGCAGGCGGTTGCGCTCCTGCCTCTCCTCCCTATAGAAGGGCCATATGCTTTCTGTTCCTCTCTTTGCAAGAGGTGCTTGTGGTGGGTTTGCAGATCAAACCCCTGTGTGCCCAGGTCCTCTGTGAGTCTAGAAGTTCAGAATGTCACAGCTGGGAAGGCAGGGCAGGCACCTGTAGCCACCAGGAGAGAGAGGGGCTGTGGGGGGCCTTCCTTCCCTCCTTTCCTCCCTCCCACCTCGTTCATTGGTTCACACAGCAAGCATTGAGCACTGACCTGGGAGACTCATTCATTCACTGAGCCTGGGCCCAGACACACAGACTTGAGTTTCATTGAAGCCCTTTTCCAGCACCATGCTGTGGCTTAGAGATGTGAGGCCAGCCTCACTTTTAGCCGCGAGAAAGCTGGTTAGAAAGCTATGTTAGCAAGCAAGGCGCCATAATGCACATCGGCCATCCCAGCTCCTCGGGAGACCGAGGCAGGAGAATTGAAAGTTAGAGGCCAGAGGCAGCCTGTGCAGGTTAGTAAAGAAAAGCAAAAAATAAAAGAGGAGCAGGGGAGGCAGCTCAGGGATGGAGCTCTTGCCTGGCGTGCAAAGGCCCTGGGGTCAACCCTCAGCACTGCCAAAAGGAGCTAAGTTAGCCAAGCCCTTGCCGCAGAGATGCTTCCAGGTCTGTGGGTAAAAACCGAGGAGCAGGTGAAGCTGGGAATCGAGGATGGAGAATCACCACACACGTCTTAACTAGCTCTCGTGGCGCCTTGTGGGGTGACATGAAGAGCCCCGTTTTATCACCCAAGCTTTTGGAGAACTGAGGCTTGAGTAATGAAGAGACAGAGCCACGCTCCCCCAGCCCATCGACAGCCAGGGCCACCATAATCAGGCGAGTCGTTCCAGGAATCCCAGGACAGGGCTGGAGGGGGCAGGAGGGGCCCCCAGCTCATCTCACTCTGCCCTGACTTTGGCCCCAGAAGGAGGGTGGGGTGGGGTGGGGTTTCTTCTCGTCGCATTTTTGTGCATGAGATGACCCAGCTCTGAGATGCCGTGGGTTTAAGGTCACATAGTGGCAAAACCGGGATGGGATTTAATGCCCCTCTGATGGATCCCTCAACCCTCCTGGCCCCCCACATCCTCAGCTCAGCCTGTTTCCACCCAAGGCAGCCCCAGGACCCCAGAGCCCCCAGGAGGCAGCTCCCCATCACTGGGCAGGGCCTCCTGGAGCCGTTTTGGGGTCTGGCTGGGAAAAAGGACGAGGGCGGGCTGCAGCCTGGCTCTCAGCCTCACCGCAAAGGTGCACCGCAGGCAAAGCTGGGTGGCCTCCTGACGGGACGCCCAGCCTGGAGCCTGGGAGCCTGGTGGCCATGCCCTTTGTCCCGAGCCCTTTTCTGCTCCAGCAGCAATGTCTTTAGCAGGGCTGAGATCAGATGAGAGAGACAGCCTTTCATCAGGGACTCCTGAGGACGCCTGGCAGAGCTGGCGCCGTGGCGCACGCCTGTGATCCCAGCACTTGGGAGGCATAGGCAGAAGAATTGTGAGTTCGAGGAAGGCCACCACAAGACCCTGTCTCAAACAACAGCAACAGTCACGTGGCCCTTCTTGCCCTCTCTACCCATAGCCAGCTGGAAAGCAGCCAGGGATTTTCATGTGGGCTCTGAGTCAGGGGTGGGCAAGAAGGGACTTTGCAAAGATCTGCTGTTGTCATTAGGTGCTGTAGAGTCAGATTCAACTCATGGTGACCCTATGTCCAGCAGAACGAAACACTACCTACCACTGTGCCATGCACATGATCATGTTTTATGCTTGAGCCCAATGTTGCAGCCACTGTGTTTCTTCTCATTCTGAGTTGTGCCACATCAGCAAGGGAGGTCCCAGGGGCTTCGCTCCATTTCTGTCTACTTTAAGGAGGCAACTCTTCCCTAGATTTTTCTTGAATGCCTTCCAACCTGGGGGGCTCATTTTCTGGCACTATGACAGTGCTTCTCTGCTATTCACAGAGTTTTCAATGGGTCATTGTTTCTGGAGTGAGCTGCCAGGTCCTTCTCCCTAGTCTGTCTTAGTCTGGAAGCTCAGCTGAAACCTGTCCACCATGGGTGGCCCTGATGGGATCTAAAATACTGTGGCATAGCTTTCAGCATCACAGCAACACGCCAGCTCCCACAGTGCCACAAGCCGACAGACACACGGAGCCTGCAAAGACCTGACCCTGTGGAAAACCCAGATCGTTCTTCTCCTCCTCGCACTTCCCCTACCTGAGACGTGAGTTTTGTCTTAAATGGAGATTATTTTCCTTCAAGCAACAACATTGCCTGGGGATTTGGCCTGAGCAGGTCATGCGGCTCCTCTGGTCACTGCACGCTGTTGGCAGGACCCTCGCAGAGGTGACTGATGGACAGTGGCTCTGCACGGCCTGAGGGGGCTTCCCCACCTGGGCAGACACCCGGGCTGACATGGGTGTGAAGTTGAGCGGTGCAGCTGATGGAGTGATGTGTGGAAGGCTTCCTGAGAGAAGAGGCGGGGAGGAGGAGGGGGCGGGGGTAGGAGGTGAGCGGCACAGAGCTGGGGAGGGCACGGAGAGCCGCAGCCCACGGGCTGGGGAGGGCGTCTGGGGGCGCCGCCGCGTCCCCCACCTCTCCCCCAGAACGTGGGGAAGGTTTATCTCACCGGGAGCAGTGGGCCCAGTCACCGATCTAATCAAATTATTCAGCATTAAAAAACTGCCAAGGCATTCCAGTACTTCGGCTCCCGAGCCCCAGCTGGGATCAAATGCTAATCAGCATCGAAGCGATATTTATTCCCACTGTCAGGAGGCGCCGTGTTTGTTTTCCGAGGGCTGCATACTAAAGCGGGGGAGGGAGATGGATGGGCTGGCGGCAAGGGCAGGAGCATGCCCTGGAGCTGGGCTCTGGCAGGCAGGTGGGCAGGGGAGGGCCGGACCCAGGACCCGCACCCGGCAAAGCGGACAGGCAACCTGTTCCCAGTTTTGCAACTGGGAGCCCCATTTCAGGGCAAGTCAGCTGCCAGTGTGGGCTAAGAGAGACTGATCTTTCGATTCAGGCTGTGTGACCCCAGGCAGGTGGCTCGCCCTCTCTGAACTTCAGTGCAGTCCTCAGCAGCACAGGGCTCTATGCTGGGGGTTCGATGAGGAGCAGGATGTGGCAGGCCATAGGGAGGCGGGTCTGAGGCCTGGCTGGGTGCCTGCCAGTGTCTCACCCTCTCTGTGTCTCAGTTTCCATCTCTGTAAAATGGAGCAGATGTCAACAGGAGCCAGCCCCATGAGGTATGAGTTTCAGAGCTGAAGTGAATCAAGACATCAAACCTGCCTTGAGGGTCCAACGTACGTCAGCGCCGTTATTATCTCTGCACATGATGACAAGAAGCGGGGGTCCTGGGCCAGGTGACCGTTGGGAGGAGAGAGGAGGCTGGCGTCCACACTGTCCTGTGAGAAGAAGCCTGGCCGGCCCCCAGCCCAGGGTCTACCCCGCCCTGCAGGGAGAGGAAAGCATCCCAGGAAGTTCAAACTCAGACACAGGGCAGAGGGACGCCCAGCCCTGCCCCTGAACTTTGAGCCCCTCTCAGGGGACCCCACGTACCCCTCGCCCACTCCCTGAAGGTCACGGTGCCCCCAGGGAAGACTAATTAATTTCCTTTGTTTTTGGAGTTTCATTTTTTAAATTACAGCCTTCCCTCCTCTCTAATAAATACTCAACAATTAAAGCTTTTTTTTCCCAAAGTGTGATTTCAACATTTCAATGCCCCTCCCCCTCTGTCACCTTCACTGCCATAAACAGATTCGTAAAAACTGCTTTTGAAGCCCCAGCTGCCATTAGCCACTTAAAATCCCGTAATTATCATCCTATCATGGGCCTGTTAATGAGCAGTAAAAATAAGGCCATTGAATATGGTAATTTATTCGTAAATTAGCCTAATGAGAATAGCTTTCAGACTCTGTTTACTCCCGGGCTGCCTGTGCCTGGCCAAGGCCACTGGAGCCAGGCCTGGGACAGCCACCTGCCCACCAGGTGGCCAGGCCCCTGCCTGTGTCCCCAGCCCCATGACATTGACTCCTGTCCTCTGGATCCAGGCAGTGCCTGGCTCCTCCAGGTTTCAGGAGAGAGGACAGTTCCCTGGTCCCCACTGGAGGCCACACAGTGAGACCTGAACCCCCGGCCTGCAGTCGAGGTTGGTCTGCCCTCTGGTCTAAGCTGGGTGATCTGGCCCGTGTCACCCTGTGGCCCTCAGTTTTCTCATCTGTAAAGTGGGGATTTGTTGGCTGATGAGCGGAGTCACCTTGAAAATGATGTGACATTGTGTGTGCATGTGTTCAGCGCAGAGCCCAGCTTACGTACGAGGTGCAAAAAAAACAGCCCCTAGTGTGACTGGCGCCTACCGCCAAGCCACTGTGGCATCCGATCCCATCAGATCTCAGAAGCTAAGCAGGGTCGGGCCTGGTTAGTCCTTGGATGGGAGACCACCTGGGAACACCAGGTGATGTAGGCTTGGGAGACGGACCTGGCAACCCACTCCCAAAAATCAGTCAGCCACTGAAAACCCCTATGAACAGCAGAGAAGCACTGACAATAGCGTTTCACCTGTTGTACGTAGGGTCACTATGAGTCAGACACCAACTCAATGGCACCTAACAACAAGAAGTGTGACTGGTAATAGTCCCGGCAGATTGGTTAGAGGGCTGGCTGGCTTGGCCTTTGAGTATAGACCACATCTCTTCTGTAGTGGGTGGGACAGTGTCACCCCCATCCAAACCCCAGAACTTGACCTTATTTTTGCAGATGTAATTAAATTGCCCCCCATCTTGTCTGTCAGCTAGTCCTGCTGTGGGGGTTTGTGTGTTGCTGTGATGCTGAAAGCTATGCCACCTGTATCTCAGATCCCAGCAGGGCCACCCATGGTGGACAGGTTTCAGCTGAGCTTCCAGACTAAGACAGACTAGGGAGAAGGACCCAGCAGCCATCCCTGAAACAATTAGCCATTGAAAACCCTATGAATAGCAGAGAAGCACTGTCAAACATGGTGCTGGAAAATGAGTCCAACTGGGAAGAGTTGCCTCCTCAAAGTAGAGTCGACTTTAATGACAGGAATGGAGTAAAGCCCCTGGGACCTCCTTTTGCTGATGTAGCATGACTCAAAATGAGAAGAAACATAGTGGTGCAACAATAGGCTCAAACAAAAACATCGGGTGTGTGGCACAGTGTCCGGGAGTGTTTAGTTCTGTTGTACTTAGGGTTACTAGGAGTTGGATCTGACTTGATGTCACCCAAAAACATCAACAATTAAATTAGGATGTGGTCATACTGGATGAAGGCAGCCCTAGTCCAATGTCCCTGTAAGAAGACAAGGGGACACACGGGGACAGGAAAGGAGAGGCCGCGTAGGTGGAATAGTAGATGGGAGCAATGTGGTCACAAGCTGAGGGACACTCAGATCCACCAGAAGCTGAAAGAGGCAAGAAGGGAGAATCGGGGGTTGAACCTAGCGCTTTGGACATATTTTACAAGTGCTCTGCCACTGGGCTGCACCTCCAGCCCACTTGTCATTTTTTATTTTGAGTCAGGATCTCACTAGTTATGCAGGCTGCCTCTGGCCTTGAACTTGTGATCCTCCTGCCTCAGCCTCCAGAGTCACAGGGATTACGGGCATGTGCCACTGTACCCTGTTCCATCTCTCCTTTTCTTTCCTTGCTCCCCCTGCTGTGACCTCCCATGACGCAGGTTCAAGTCCCCCTGGGCTGGCCAGCACCCCCACAGGTGCCACAAGCCCATTTCCTCTCGTGGACTCCTCCTTATCACAGCCCTGACTCACCCAGGCTCACAACAAAGAAAAACGAGTCTCAGAGAGGCCTGGTGACTTTTCTGAAGTCACACAGCTCAGAGCAGGCATGACCATGTCTCAGACTGGAGTCTGCTTCCCTGTCCACAATGTTCTCTCTCATCTCAGCTGTCCCTAAGAGAACCTTGATTCAAACATCACTTCTGGTGGCCGGTCTTTGGGCTATCTGTCCTTCCTGGAGTGGGTCTTGGGCTGTGAAAGGAGTTTGAGCCCCACCTTCAGCTTCCCTTTCCTCCCAAGGTGACCCCAGGAAAGGGCCTGTGTGGCTGGAGCCAGGGCCATTGGAACCTGGATTAATTTTGCCCTCGAAAGCAGAGGACATCCATGGCTTGGCCCCCAGATCCACAGCTTAAGCCACCATCCATTCAGGTCCTTGTAAAAGTTTGCACCCATGGGCAACGTTGTTGAAAAATTGCAGCCTCTGCCCGCCCGAGGCAGCCCCACTCCACCCCCACGGCCCCGGTCACCTAGCGTCTGTGGAGGACTTGGGTCATTTTTCTTCCACCCCCTGACAGAAGCTGTAGGTTTTCAGGGGCAAATGATGATGAGGTTTCTGACCGACTTTTGACCAAACGGATTTCCAACTGCATTTGAAGAGGAAAATATCTTTCCAAAGCACCAAATCATGAAAAATGACAGGACGAGTTTATAACTGTTGATTTAGCAACCGAGTCCACCCCCCACCCCCAGCCCTAACTCTGGTTCTCTGGAGGTTTCCACTGAGCATTAACTCACTCTCTCTCTCTGCCTGCAAAGACCTCGGCCCTTCGGCAGCCATTCGGCCACACGTTAGCATCAAGGCCCCTTGGAAAGGCTTCAGCTTTGGTTCTTAGTAACGAAGCGAGCGAGGAGGTCCAAGCCAGGGCTGGGAGGGGCCTCGGGGCATCTGGGAACAAACATCACACCTTCAAGAGCAGCTTCTGGAGAAGGCAGGAGCTGCGGCAACCACAGGATAAGGCAGAAGAGTTGACTTTGGGGGGCCCGAAGAGGCATCAAAGTTGGGGCTCCCAGGTGGAGGCCACAGGGGAGGTCAAGGTCAGGACATAAGAGATGGATTCTGAGCCGCTCCCTTGCTCCCTTGCTGAGCTACGATCCAAGCAGCCTGAGAGATTTTTGAAACCTCGGTGACATCCAGCCGCACCCTAGATCAGTTCGATCAGAATCCCTGGCAGAGGAGCCTGGGAACCAGTGACCTCTGAGGTCCCCCCCTGTGATTTCAAGTGCAGCTAAGATGGAGAATCACCCAGGTAGCAGCCCAAAGTACCATCCCAAGCAGGGCGCCAGGGCATACCCTCCAATCCCAGCAAATCGGGAGACTGAGAGAGAAGGATCACAAGTTCGAGGCCAGAGGCAGCCTGTGCAATTTAGCGAGACCCTGTCTCAAGATGAAAAATCATCAGGGTCTGGGAGGGCTGCTGCTCAGTAGTACAGCACACGTCCAGCATGCACAAGGCCCTGGTTCAATCCCCCGGTACAACAGACAACAGCAGCAAAGCACACCATCCACAGATCAGCACCTTGGGTATCCTTGGCGAGCTTGTTAGAAACGCAGAGTCCTGGCCCCCACAGACCTGCTGGATGAGATGCTCCTGAAGGACCTCACACCCTGCATTGGATCCAGCTCTCCGTGATACTCTGATGTTCATGAAAATAGGGGGGCCACCAAGCCAGACCTTCCCTCTAGGCCGTTCATGCCCCTCAATTCCTTATTCCTCTACCTGTCCTGTGTCCAGCCTGCAGAAGCTCAAGGGCCAAGCATGGCAACAGTAATTAGGCCTCTGGTAAAGGTGAAGGGTTTGTAGTTTGTGGTTTTGCAAGTCATAGAACCAAAGATGAAGGTCATCCAAGTCAAGAAAGGGCTTGACCCGAGTCTTCCAATAGAAGCCTCAGTTTCTCCCTTTTCTCTGCCTATGTGCACCCAGTTTGGGGAGCTACCAACACTGCAAGAAACTCATGGTGCACTCTCTTACTCTCCCAGTATTCCTCCAGCAAACACTTTGTTGAGCTTCTACAGGGTCCCAAGCTCTGCTCCAGGGGCTGGAGGTGCAGGAAGGCCCAAGCTTCCTGCTGTAATTTGGATGAATGTCCCTCAAAGGCCTGTGGGTTAGGCTGGGTTCCAAAGGTGGCACTGTTGGGAAGTGGTGGGACCTTCGAGAGGCAGGGCCTTGTGGGAGGTCCTTAGGTCACTGGGAGCATGCCCTTGAAAGGAAGAATGGAATCCTGGTCTCTTCCTTTTCCTCTTCCTCTTTGCTTCCTGGCTGAGGAAGTGAGCAGTTTGCTCTGATGTGTGACCTCACAATGAGGCCATTTAGTCATGGACTGGAACCTCCAAAACTGTGAGCCAAAACAACCCTTTCCTCTTTATAAGCTGATCATCTCAGGTATGTTGTTATAGTGATGGGAAGCTGACTAATACGTCTCCCATCTTACAAGCTGTAGAGATGAGCAAGAAGGGAAGAGGGCCCAGAGCAGACCGTTCCACCCCATGACAAATGGCAACACGGGGCTTCCCAGCCCGGCCAGCCTCAGGTGTCAACAAATTTCCTTCCCATCACAGCGGGAGGAAAAAACATGTGCCAATCATTGTAACCCCAAGAGCCTGAGGTGACATCTGGCTCTTAGATTTACTAGCTGGATGTCCTTGAGCAAGTCACCTTATTTCTCCACACCTCAGTCTCTCAATCTGCAAGATGAGGATAGAAACAGTCACTGCCTCGTTGGATTGTCACAAGAATTAAATGGGACTTGGCAAAGTACCTAGAGCAGTGTCTGGCACGTAAGCTTGAGTAGTTGCACAATCACAAACATTACTTGGGAAAAAGTTTCTCCCCCCCAAAAAAAAGTGCATTTTAAAACTAGATGTTTTTTTACATGCACTGGGGTCCTTGCTTATTCAGAGATTACCATAGAGGATCCATTTCATAAGAAGAATAACTTGGATGCCCATATGTTAGATTGGCTTAAAGGGAGGTAAACATGTCACCTCCTTGTGACAATGACAAGAAGGGAGATTTGCTAGGAGGTGGGGCAGGAATATTATGAAATACCCATCTCCAAAGGATCTGGAAGTTCCTCAGACTCCCTGATTTTGCCTGTAAACTGGCCTATCTTCTTTTTCCTTGTGCTGAATGTACTCCCGACACTAACAGCAGAGAAGGTATTTCAACTGAGAGCTGAAACAGGACAGCACATCCTACCTTATCATCCCAGGATGGAAAATATTAAGAATTTCTATGAATTCACCCCTGCTATGAAAAAAAAAAAATGGCTTCCCTAAATGGTTCTTTCCACTTCCTGTCTCAACAGGAAGTGGCCACTGTCTGTCTTCTGGGTGGTGTAGCCAAAGTGCTGTACCCAAAAATGCTTGCGTCAGTAGAGTCCTGGGCATAAACTTCCATTATTGTCTCACACTCAGTGACCCGGGACTGCCTACGAGCTTAGGGGCCCAACAGATGATCTCAAGCTTTTCACCATTATTACAGGTGTCAACAGGCTGGAAACAAATCCAGAAGCTATGCTCAGATCCAAAAAGGAGCATTCTGCTTCCCAGCACTTCTTGCCAAGGATGATCTCAGATTCATCTGTTCCTGTTCGCAGTGAGCAAAGGCCTCAATTTTAATAAGGGTGCGGCCCAAGTCTCTATGTCTCCCACCCATGAAATTGGGCTGGGTGGGGACGCTGACGGTCAGAACTGGGGTGAATCCAGAGAAAGGTCCTGCACATTGGCAACCTGTGATGTTTGCTGCCCACAAGGTTTTGGCATCCCTGTTCTCTCCTCTGCTTCACACATTTAGCTCTCTCCTACGGGCCTTTCCATGGATTCATTTATTTTTCTAACGTTGAACATTTATTCTGGGACTACAGAGTTGGATAAGGCATAACCCTGTCTTGCGGAGCTCACAGCTGGAGTACAGGGTGGGAGGCAAGCAGACTCACAGGCAGCTAACTGCAAACGTATGAAGCTTGGCATTTGGGGGAGGAGGTGCATAAAAGCATGGGAAAGAGGCATTTAATGCAGCCTAGGGCTGGGATTTAGCTCAGTTGGTAGAGCGCTGTGCTGCAGTCTCTGAGGTCCCGAGTTCAATTCCCAGCACCGCAAAAATGGGAGAAGGACCTGGCAATCCACTTCCAAGGCAATCCCCAAACAGTCAGCCATTGAAAACCCTGAGGGTCGCTATGAGTCGGATACCGACTCGACGGCACCTAACAACAACAACAACAAGGGCTGGGATTTAGCAGGTGGTAGAGTGCTGCTCTGCAGTCTCTGAGGCCCCGAGTTCGATTCCCAGCACTGCAAAAATGGGAGAAGGATGTGGCAATCCACTCCCAAGGCAATCCCAAAACAATCTGCCATTGAAAACCCTATGAGGGTCGCTATGAGTCGGACATGACTCGACGGCACCTAACAACAACAACAACAACAACAACAAGAAGAAAGTTCTATGGGCTGGGGTTTAGCTCACGTGGTAGAGTGCTTGCTCCACACTCTCTGAGGACCCAGGTTTGATCCCCAGCACCACAAAAAGGGCAGAAGGATGTGGCAATCTGCTCCTGAAGCAATCCTGAAACAATCAGCCATTGAAAATCCTATGAGGGAGCCGGGCACGGGGGCGCACGCCTGTAATCCCAGCGGCTTAGGAGGCTGAGGCAGGAGGATTGCAAGTTTGAGACCAGAGGCAGTCTGCGTAACTTAGTGAGACGCTGTCTCAAAAAGTAAAAAAATGGGCTGAGGGTGCAGCTCAGTGGTCCAGCACTTGCAAAGCATGCAAGTGCGAGGCCCTGGGTTCAACATCCAGTACTGAAAAAAAAAAAATCCTATGCATGCTCCTAGGACTTGACAGCACCTAACAACAACCACAGAAGGTTCTGTGGGCAAAAGGAAGGTTCATCTAGCAGCTCTGTGGAAACTGTATACATCCTTTGGACCTTATTAAGTCTTTGTGCTCCACTGCAGATATTTGAATCTTAAAAATTGTTCTAGAGATCTACAGGGAAGGCTGGGAGTGCCAGGAAAATCCCCTGTCCCACGCTAGAGCAGCTCTCCCCAGGCAACTCTTAGGGGAGGGTGTATCAGTGCCCCAGCTCCCTTACTCCTCAGATGGGACAACTCCAAAGCTTGTGCCTCATAGTGTTTTCTAGACCCCATCTGCAGGATTAAACTCCTGTCACTCACAGGGATAACAGACTTTATAACGTAGATTTTCCTAGTCACTACATTTCCCCTATTTCTTCTTGGGGTTTCCTGGGATCCCCTCCCTCAAGTACTTCTTGCCCTCAACTCATTTTCCCAAAGCTTGCTCCTGAGGAAATTCAAACCAAGTCAGTTTGTGAGGGGCAGAACCCTGGAGTCGGGATGGCGTTCTTGCCTTCTCTGTGAGTGGAAGGAGTTTCAGACCTGGGCAAACATCACGAGTCACATCTCTCTGTCTCAGATGGGACCCTTGTAACAAAGCAGATGGCTATGATATGCCCACGTGGCTAGGACACTGGCCTTCCTTCCAACCTGGACACACTAACAACATTCTCTGATCCACCTGAAGCCACCTTCAGATCACACACAAATGAAACACCCACAGGGGTCACTAAACCCAACCCCGTCCACCGGCATGTGTGTGGACTCCATGGAAAAACAGAAGGAAGGGGTGCTGAGACATGGAAAGTGTCCTGAAGGAGGAAAAGCATGCAAAGGAGGGCACAGAGCACATCCCATAATTTACCACAGCTTCCTTTCAGATGCCCTCTTGGCGCATCCTGCAGAGCTAAAGGATTCTTTCAGAGGCCTCCCCTCAAGCAACTACACTGGAACCTATGGTTATTCCTATGAGTTCAAGAGGAGTCCACCAGCCAGGTGACAACCAGGCCCAGCTTTCAAGAAAGGTTAGGAGGCTAGCATCCTCCTGTCCCTGCCGTGTCCCCAAGAACCTTGCCCTCTCCTGTAAGCCGCACAACTCCCAAGAGGCACTTTCTGCAGGGGGGACCTTGGAGGTCCAGGGAAGGCATGGGATTTTCCTGGTTATGTGGCTGCACGGGATGGGGGCAGGGCTGGGTCCTCACGGGGCCGTGAGGACCCAGATCCCAGGCCCCGGGTCTAGTCTATTTCCAGGAAGACTGAGGCTCGGCGATGGGGATGTTTGCCCAGGGAGACTCCCACCCAGGACCACCAAGAGCCTGTGTTCATGGAGTGTCCGCTGAGTTACCTATGCTGATGGGGGGCTGTGGACTGGCCTGCCTGGGCTCAGAGATGCCCCTCGAGGGTCTTTTACGTGGCCAAGTGTGCTATGGGCTGATGATTTTAAAGGAGAAATTCAGAAAGAGACAGAGGAAGAAAGCAAGGGGTAAGGGAAGAAAGGAAGGAGGGAGGGAGAGAGGGGGAGAGAAGGAAAGAGGGAGATGACTCTTGAAGGGCTGTCCCTGGGGAGGGGGGTCCAATGTGAAAGCTGATTTTGAAGGTCATGCCCGCCTAGGGGGCCTCATCTTTTCATTTGTCCGGTGGAAGTCGCCTTCACCTGTTCACGTCCTGCATTCTTTTTGGTGGTCTGTTTTTGGCAGAGCTGAGGACAGACCCCAGGGTCTGGCTCACGCAGGGGTAGCGCAGTCCCATGAGCCGCACCCTGGCCCTGATTCTTGCATCCTTAGAACAAGGCCAGGGCCCGCAGCAGTGCCAGGAGCTCCCTCGGAGCTCGCTCTGAGGACCAACGACCTTGACCCTCGGGCTGCTCAGAGGGGTCTGCCGGTGGGCCCTGGTCCTGTTCCCCTCCCCCGCGGGGATGTGGAGATGAGTGTGGTCACGTCCCCTGCGGGAGGTGGCCCTGGTGAACCATGAACTTGGGATGGATGGGGGGTGTGGCTGTCCCTCCGCGCCACCTCTGCTCGGCCACCACGCTGATGCGCCACTGGCTGCTGGAGGCCATTGGGAAGGAGCCCATGGGACGCACGGGGCACTGCTCTGTGCCGCCCTTGGCTGGCTGGTGGCTTCAGCACCCAGAAGACGAGCTTCCTGCGCCTGCGGGCCCTCCCACCCCCAGGCCTCCCCTCATTGAACCCCAGCCTCCACTGTCCCCAGGAGGACGGCCGTTCCCGTCTGGAGTTCCAGGCCCCGTGAAGGCCAGGGCCGGCCGAGCAGTCGGGGCCCAGCACCCCATTATCATTCTGCCGCCTTCCAGCAGAAATTATAAGCACTTTCTGTCAACCCCAGCCTGTCCCCGCAGCGGCACGCGCGGCAGGAAAGCGATTGAGGTCAGAGAGGCAGACAGCCTACCCATCACGGCGCACGGCCATTCCTCACGCGGTGACATGCAATCTCCCGCCGAGGGTCACCTCTGGGGAAGCCATCCCTCCCGGCCCAGAACAAGTGCCAAATTGCAGCTTTGCTGGGATAATCATGCGGGCCACATTGGAAATCGCTGCCTTGGTAATAAATGGCGGGGCGGCGCCCCTCCCTCCTGAGCGGGGCCTGTGTGGACTGTTGGCTGTCAGTGCGCACGGCTCCCAGGAAGAGCAGAGCCAGGCCCCGGCGGGAGGACGAGGCAGGCGCAGGATCCCGGGACCACAGCAGTGCGTGTGGCTGAAGGGGACCTTGCCTTCCCCTCTCACTGTCACCCGCTGTCTCCAAAGCTTCTAGGAAGGCCAACTTGGAGAAAAGAGGTGTTTGTGTGTCTCCCTGGCCTCCTGCTCCCTGGGAAAGGCTGGTGTGACAACCTCAGAGTCCCCAGGAGCCAGGGCTGCAGTGGAGAGACGAGCGATGGTGAGCGAGGCAAAGATGACTCAGAAACAGCCAGGGGGGGAAGGCCACTCGAAGGCAGAAAGGAGGATGAGAAAAAGAGCAGAGGACAAGGAAAGCCTGCAGGGCGAGAGGGGGACCAGGGACACAGGGGTGGGGGAGGGAGGGGCAGGGGAGGCTGAGCTTTGTTTCCACTGGGAAGGAGGCCAAAGCCCTTTGTTAGCAGCCTCCCTGAGCGCCTGGGGCCGCTTCGCAGCCTCGCAGCACCCAGCGTCCAGACACACACGGGTCCCCTGGGGTTCACACAGCCCCACACACGGATGTGCATGTGAAAACACATGCTCGAGGCATGCACACGCTAACCTACACATGGGCGCACACTCTTGCGCACACCCATGCCTGTGCACATGCTCACACACATCCCTGTGCACACAGTGCACGTGCGCACCCTGGTACACACACACACTTGAAACACGCACACACATGTGCAGCCGAGTACACAGGCACACGCGCACGCCTTGCACACTTGCCCACATGCACACATACTCAGCTGCACACACACCCTCACGTGCACTCGAACACACCACGTATGTGCACATGCAGTCACACCCACGCTTGAACACATTCCCACGCACAGGCACATGTTGCACCCTGGTCTATGCACACGCACGCACACATTTACTTGCACACACTCAGGTCCAGTCACACACGCACGGATACGCATGCACACTCCTAGCCACATGGACCTTACTCCCCCACAGCCCACAGCCAGCCCCACCCCTGCCCTGCACACCACGCAGCCCAGAGCAGACCGAGGGACCAGGGTCCACTCTAGATGAGGGGCGGTTGCCGCCCAGGCCAGGCGCCCCCGGCACCAGGAAGGCAGTCAGGTCAAGAAAGGGCCGCAGAGCCCGTTGGGGAGGTGCAGCCCCGGGGCCCAGCCTGGAGGTCTCCTCCTGCATGGAGAGAGCTGTAGCCTGGCCCCCACACTGGACAATGCCCGGAGGAGGGAGCGCTGGGTGCAGGGCTGGGCACAGAGCAGAGAGGCGCCGGCTGCGGCTTCTCCCTTCCCAGGCGGGCGGCAGCTTCCAGCCACCTTTAGCCCCATTCTCTCCAGCTGCCCCTGCTGACACCCAGGAATCTGCCAGGATTCACGGATTGACGGCAACACCTTGGTTTGGATCAACTTTTCCTATGTACTTTGCAAGAGAGAAACATTTTCTTCCCCTGCCTTACTGCTTGCCCATGAATCTGCTCCCCACTCCCTGATGCTTCACGACGGCTGGGATTCTCTCTTGTTCATACAGTGTTGCTGTTGTGATTAAGGGTGCCAGTGTGCTCACGAGCACAAACCCACCAAAGCCATAAAAAGGGCAATTAATTCTTAAAAAAAAAAATGAAAGAGTGGGAGAGACAGAATGCTCTGTTTACAGAAGAGCAAAACAGATTATTTCTAAGACGTGTCCTTGGAGGACAGCAATGTCCCCTGTAGGCTTTTGGGGAAATAGTGAACCATACATGTCAGTGGAAAACACTGGCTGGTGGATGCTTGGTCATTCACCAACCATGTCAGCCATTCAGGGTCGACCTGTGCCAGTATCTGGGCTGGTCCTTAGGGGAAGCCACACTGTGGGTGAGGTGGACATCCCGGCTGGACTTCAATACCCATTGTAGATAAGTTGCCTGTTGCCTCTGAGCCTCAGTTTACTCATCTGCAAAATGGGAAGTGGATCCCCAATGTCATATATGGATGGAGGGTTTAGCTCAGTTGGTAGAGTACTTGCTCTGTGTGCTCTGAGGCCCTGGGTTCGATCCCCAGCACTGCAAAAATAGGAGAAGGACCTGGCAGCCCACTCCTGAATCAATCAACCATCGAGAACCCTATGAGTAGCAGAGAAGCACTGACATAGTGTTGGGCATGGCACAATGTCTGGGAGGCTGTTGTACACCGAGTCACTATGAGTCAGACCTGGCTGGACAGCACCTAATAATAACAACAACAATGGAATGAGGGCTTAGTGTCTGGCTGGTGTCCAAGAATGACCCAGTTCTTTATTCATTCCTTAGTTCACAGAGCACCTTCCCCTGGCAGGCCTCGAGACGGGTTCTGAGGGGTTGCAGCCGGGATAGGACTGAGGGTCTGGTCTGGTGGTAGGAGACAGAAACACAATGTCAAGAGCCATAGTGTGTTGTTTGTTACTGTGATGTTTAAGGAAGAATAAAACAAGGTGAGAGGACAGAGACTGGTGTGGGAGCTGTGCCGGGTGGTAGTGGGGCAGGGATGGTGGGCGTGGGACTGGCAACTTGAGCAGAGACCTCAGTGAAGGCAGGGATGAGTCTTGTTCATATCTTTCTCTCCCTCCATGCCCTTTCCTAGAAATATATTTAAGAAGCACTAACCCTGCTGTTGAAGGATGGGGGAGAGCAGGCCGGCGCACTGGCAGCTGTTACATCTTGTGAGTCATTAAACACAAAGGGCAGGAAGCACCCAGGGAGCATTTTCTTTTCCTCCCAAACTAGAGCTGTCTATCTTAGCACTTGCTATATGCCAGGCATTGTGCTGGGTAGTGGGGCTGCAGCCTCAAGAAGCTGGGTATGGGCCCTGCTTCCTGCCACTAGGGGTCTAGACAGAGGGTCAGACTGTACGCTAACACAGACATTTAATTTGAACTCGGCCTGGGGCTCTGAGGCGGGAGCAGTGAGCTCCCAGGCCCGGGAGGGAGCCTGGTGAAGCCAGTACTAGGGGAGGAATCTGCCAGGGAGCAATGATGGAACAGAGATGGGAGAGGTCTGCAGGAGGTTGGGAGGGAGGGAAAGAAGGGTGAGGCAGGGAACAGTGATCCCGACAGAGGGAACAGCAGGTGCGAGGGCCAGGGGGGTGAGGAAACACGGACCCAGGTTCAAATCCCAGGCCCAGCACCATCCAGCTGTGTGACCTTGGCCAACTGACTCAAGGTATCTGAGCCTTAGAGATCCCCCTGGGCTGTCGGGAAGCCCTGAGTGGGGCAGTGTTTTGGAGAGGGAAGTCCTAAAGCAAGGTTGGTGTCTAACAGCAGCCCCAGTCAGATCTAGGGGCAGGACGGCTAGGGGCAACGGTCAGACACCTGGCTGCTGCTCTCTCTTCTGTCACTTTGACCGCCCCTGAGGATCCTCAGTTGCCCCTACCATAAAGTGAGGAGTCCATTCCCTGCTGGGGAAAAGTCACATTCGCTGTACAGAGCAGATGTGGGTGGAGAGGCAGAAACAAAGGGGGCTCCGTCCTCCTCTCTTCCTCTTCCCCTGGCCACTGGCAGATTTCCCAGGGGCTGAAGCCAAGCCCACCCTGCAGGGCTTCCCAGATCAGCTCCCTCCCACCTGACCGAATGCCCATCCTACTCTGGTCCCCCATCGCCGGCTGTCCCTCTGCGCAGGACTGTCCTGTGCTCTCTCCCTAGGGCCACGGATGCAGTCATTGTTCAGGGCCATGAAGATGCGGCAGCCATTGTTATCTGCAGCCCAGGCCTCTCCCCAGCCTCCCCTGTGCACCACCTCCTTGGCTCCTCTTTGATGTCTAGATGGCAGCCAAACCTAACATGAACAAAACAGAAGCCCTGATTTCGGCCTGCCCCCTCAACTGTGTCACCTGCCCAGCTCCTTCCCAGTGGAGGCCTGCTCACCCAGCACAGCCTCCCAGCATGGTGGCCCCAGAGCCTTTGCACTGGCTGATCCCTCAGCCTACGGATGCTCTTCTCCCACATGGCGCCTCTTTGCCTCTTCCAGGTCTGTCTCTGCTGTCACCACAGGGAGGACTTGCCTGCCTCATCGATCGGTCGATCTGTCAATCGGTTGTGATTGCCACCCGCCCTTGCGCCAGGTCCTCCTTTGGGTTTCTTCCCACACCTGGTCCTTCCTCTTCAAGGCTGCGCTCTTTGCCTGTTTGTTTGCAGGCGGGCGGGCTCTCAGCAATTCCCTGTGCGCTGAGTGGCTTCTGAGACTGAGGCGAGGGAGAACCTGCTGGCCGTTTGATCTTGGAAAGGCGCCAAGAGGCACCTTCGAGGGAGGCCCAGAGCACCCCACCCTCATGGTGCCAGTGGCCACAGATGCCCGCGGGCTGCGAGGAGAGTGAGAGCCAGGGAGGACTCCCGCCTCAGGCAGAGCCTGCTCCAGTCACATCCTCGAGGCATGGCCTCGGACCCACACTCCAGGTCCCCACTACCCAGGTGCCCACCCATGGAGCTGGAGTGTCACGGGTGAATTAGGTCCACTCAAGACAGGAGGTCAGGCTGAAGCAGAGGGGCCCAAGCCCGATGCCTGGGGTCCCAGAAGGAGAGGGAATTTTGAACACAGACAGACAGATGGACGCCAGGGGAAGAGCAGCCTAAGACAGAGCCAGAGCCTGGAGTGATCCTGCCGTGAGCCAGGGAGCCCCTGGGTGCCTTGAAACAGAAGAGGCTGGGCGGGGTCCTCTCAAGGGGCCTCAGAGGAGACCCCGATTTCAGACTCGCAGCCTCTGAAACTGGAAGAGGCCACGCAGCTGGTGCCCCAGCCTCCCAGGATGCAGGACTTGGGATGGATCTGTCCCAGTGGGGCTGTGTACCGCACAGAGGACTCTGCTGGGTCCAGAGCTTCATAGACAGCCCCCCTCCATGTCACAGGATCTCCCGCCACGTGGTGGGGGCACCCCGGCAGCTCTGTGAAGAGAATAAATGAGCCACAGCCCAGAAGGCACCAATACGAGTGACTCACTCAGCTGCTGTCTGACCCCAGACAACGCCTTGTCCTTGAGATCAGGGGACGTAGGGGCCCGGAGAGCTGGCCCCTCGCACCCAGACAGGGTCTGGAAGCTCTGAGTAACAGCCACGGCGGAGAGGCTCCAAGCTCCCCTTCAACCTCCACCCGCCTGCGCCTGCTCCCAGCCAAGCCGCCATCAGGTGCTTCAGAAACACACCCATGCCGCCACCCGCCGCTCCCCACCCCTGGCTGCCCTGGCCGCTGACATTCGGACGGGGAGCTAACGGCAGAAACCTCATCTCCAAGAGGGAAACCGCAAACATGCTCTCGCCCACATTTTATGACTTTATAACTCACCAAATAAACCTGATTCCTATAACCATAAAACAAAGCCGAAACGAGTTGGATTTGTACCAGGGAGGAGGAGGGGCCCGGGGGCGGGCATCGCCGGAGGGGGCTCTCGGCTGCCGAGGAAGCTCGGCTCTGGGTGGATTTCGGCGCCGGTCTTGCAGAAACTTAATATTCCAATCAGCACCCAAGCACGGCATTAGGAGCTAAGGAGTGCCTGAGTGCCCCCGTAGCTAGGGGAATATTACTCACCGGGTCATGGTCGGCTGCGTAAAATACAACCCTCATACATCATTATAACTGCCAGGCAACGACAGTTATAATTGAGACGGCAATAACTAGGAGAGAGTTCTTTAATTTAACATCCAATTATTACAAGTTATCACTTCTTAATAAATGTAATATAACAGACAATCAATGTTGCATGCGACGGCCCAGACTGCAATGGGATGGGAAATTTATATCCTGGGGGAAAAAAAAATAGACTCTGTGTAGTGTGTATGTCTGTGTGCGCGTGCAGGCGTGCGTGCGTGCGTGTGTTTTAGCCTTCTAAAGTCTGCAGTGGCAGTGATAAGTGTTGCAAGACTCTGGCTATAAATAGCCGAGCCTGCCTCGGTAGCTAACATCGCGCATTTGCATATTGTACAATAGCTCGGGGCCACGGGAGAGGAGAGAATAACGGAGAAAAGATTTCTAACCCCTGCTGCCGACTGGGAGCTGCCATGGGAGGAGGCCGGGCCCCTCACCCAGCAGGTGCCTTGGCCCCCCCGGGGCTGCAGCTGGGGAAATCAGCCTGCACCTAACCAGGCAGACCAATTGGTTTTAAATAATAATAACAATAACAATAATAATAAGTGTTGATGTGGGACATAGATGCAGAACAGTGACCTCCTTCTGAGGAAGCAGCTTGGTGACTTTTCACAGAGTGAACACTCACAGGAAGCCAGCACCTGCACCTGGGTGAATGCATAGAAATGCCCAGCACCCTGGGAAATGCCCTCACTCCCGCCACCTAGACAACCACGGGCCTGGTGTCCACCTCCACTGTTTGCTTTTGCTTGTCTTTGAACTGAGGGTAAATTTAGTCACGTGGCACAGGATGGGGCGCCTTGGTTTTTGTTTGCATCTGGCTTCTTTCATTCAGTATCATTCTGTGATATTCGAGGTGCTGCTGTGGGTCGAAGTGATTTGTTCGTTTGCTCCTAGGCGATAGTGAGCTGTGCAAATACACCACGATGTAGGTACCCATTCTATTGTGGGTTCATTTCACTTTGGAGACTTAACACAGGGCACTGCTATGAACATTCTTCTGTGTATCTTTGGGGAGTCCATGGAGACCTTTCTGTCTGGTGTGCACTTAGGAATGCAACTGCCACACTGGAGGGGAGGCGGATGTTTAGCTTGAATTGTTGTTGTTGCCATCAAGTCGGGTCAGACTTATAGTGACCTGATGTACAACAGAATGAAACACTCCCCAACACTGGGCCTCGTGTGGCACTCTGTCCGTGTTTCTCTGCTATTCATTGGGTTTTCAATGGGTGATTGTTTTTAAGATTGCTTTGGGAGTGGATTGCTGTGTCCTATTTTTGCAGTGCTGAGGATCGAACCCAAGGCCTCGGAGAGCACAGACCAGCACTCTACCAATTGAGCTAAACATCATCCCTTAGCTTGACTAGATGTGGACAAATACAGCTCAAAAGTGATTATAATGTATTGCATTCCTGTTAGCATTCTGTGAGGGTTTCAGTTGCTCTGCATCTTTGTCAGCACTCGATATTATCAGTTTGCTGGGTTTTTATCCATCCTGATGTGTATGTAGTGGGAGCTAAGTACACTTTGATTTGCGTTTGCCTCAAGGCTCAGGAAGTTGTGCACCTCCTTATATGTTCTTTGGCTCTTTGTGTGGCTTCTCGGGTGAAGTGCCTGTTCAGGTGTTTTTGCACATTTTTCGATTCAGTGGTTTATCATTTTCTTTTTCTGGATACACATCTTTCTCGGTTCTATGCATGGCAAATATTTCCCTCCCATTGTGTGGCCCGTCTTTCATTCTCTTTCCGTGGAGGAAGAGATGTTTTTAAATTTTAATAGAGTCCAATTTGCAAGTCTTTGCTTTTTATAGTTAGTTCTATTTCTGTGCAATACAGAATTCTGATCATTTTCACAAAGGGGATATGCTCAAGATAGGTCTTAGCTGAGCTTCCAGGAGGGCAAACTGGTCAGGTAGCTTTGCTTTTGATTTTACTTTTGTTTTACCCCATCTATTTATCCCCAACTTGAGGCATATGGACCCAGTAGGTGGAGAGGAAAGGGAATCATGTGCTCACTGCACTGCCATCCATACATTCAGTCCTTTATGGACTCACATACCAGGCTCTGTGCAATAACTAGACCTACAGAGATGAATGGGACAGATGTTGGTCCTGGCATCAAGAAATATAAATCTCTTAGAAGAAAACATAGAAGAAAATTCTCGGTCCCTTTTTGGTTGGTAAAGATTCCCTAAATAAGACATGTTGTTGTCGTTGTTGTTGTTAGGTGCCATGGAGTCGTGGCTGGCTCATAGCGACCCTCATAGAGTTTTCAATGGCTGATTGTTTCAGGATTGCCTCGAGAGTAGACTGCCATGTCCTTCTCTCATTTTTGCAGTGCTGGGAATCGAACCTGGGACCTCAGAGACTGAGGAGCGGCGCTCTACTGAGCTAAATCCCAGCCCCCAAATAAGACATGAGAAGGTGAAAAATACATAAGCCATGTAAGTGAAAACACTAATATATTGGACTTGATGAAAATTAAATAATTCTGCTTTTCAAAAGACACTGATAAGAAAGTCTGAAATAGGAATGATAATTAAAAATCTAATGATTGCTCCTCGAACTTTGGAACATGATACCATGGTTCCGGCTCATTTTTCCACCCGCCCCTCCATCGATGCATCTACTCAATGAGAATTTATTGAGCATATACTATATACCACATGGATCATGCCAGGCCCTGAGGAATCCCGGGGACTTCAAGGCGCTCCCGTGGGCAAGCTGACAGTAATAGGACACCGTGTGACAGGGGCCGCTGTGTACATAGGCATGGAGGTCGCAGCCTCTGAAGCACAGCACCAGGAGGGCGTCCTAGAGGACGTGGTGTTTGAACTTGCCTGTGAAGGATGAGCAGCAGAGAGAAGCTACAGGAGGCAGGACAGAGGTGGCAGGCTCTAGTGCTGACAGTCCTTTTCAGATCTGGGGGGCACCGTGTGGGGAGGCAGGAGGAGAGTCTGCAGAGTGAGCAGCCACAGCCACGTCCTGTGCGCGCCGGCTCCCCTGCGGAGGATCTGGAAGGCATCGCGTGGGTGTCCCGGGACCTCAGGAAGGAGAACACATCTTATTGTCAGACGAAGGGAGAATGGTTGTGTTGCAAATAAAAGCGAGTAGTATGGCCGGGCGCAGTGGCGCACGCCTGTAATCCCAGAGGCTCAGGAGGCAGAGGCAGGAGGATCGCAAGTTTGAGACCAGAAGCAGTCTGCGTAATTTAGCAAGACCCTGTCTCAAAAAAGTAAAAAATGGGCTGAGGGTGCAGTTCAGTGGTCCAGCATTTGCAGAGCATGCAAGCACAAGGCCCTGGGTTCAACCCCCAGTATTGGAAAAAAAAAAAAAAAAGGCAGTATTTCAGTCCTAGAAGCCAGAATGTGATGGCCAAGTTCAAATGAATGCTGATGGTCAGAATCATGTTGGGCCTCAGTTTCTTTATCTGCAAAATGGGGATGATAAGTCATGAAGGTTCCTTGAGGATTTGCTCTGAGCCAGCCCTGGTCTAAAGAGTTCTGTGAGTACCGGTGCCTCCAACCCTCGCCCCCCTGTGAGCTGAGTTAACTACAGCCACCACCTTCCTTTACTTGGTGAGAACACAGAGGTCCCCAGCTGGTCAGGTCCGAGCCAGGGCGCCAGCCCAGGCCATCTGCTCCAGTTTCTGCTCTCTCGCCATGGAAGGATGCTGCCTGATGGAGGGGGGCCGGGCTCCTAGGGCTGCCGCGGGGACAGATTGAGCCCAGGCGTGTTGCACCTCATCCAGCTCAGTGCTGGGAGCAGAGCCGGGGCCTCCTGAGCGCCGCTGCTGTGCCCAAGCAGCCCCGACACGCTGAAGTCAGCGGGGGGTCTCTATCCCGGAGGCTGGGCTCTGCCAGGACGTGGGGGGTCCTCCTGTGCTCACAGCATGACCTGCAAATGCTGGTCACACCCCACATCTAACTGGAAGCCCATCCCTGAGCTTCTGGGGTAGAGGGGACCTGAGCTGTCGCAACACTGCCGAGGGACATGGGGGTTGGGCAGGCCTGCGCCCACCTTCACGGGGGAGACGAAGCTGGGCGGGGCTGGGAGGCCCTGGGAACACAGCTGCGGGTACTCCGTGGTCACAGAGCCTCTGTGGGAACTGGCATGAGGTCAGGGCAGCCGCCGGGACTCCAGGCTCAGCCCCGGGACAGATCCACGCAGGGAGTGAGCAGCAAGACTTCTCTCAGCAAAGGCGATTCTTGCGCATCGATCACAACACAGAGTATCTGCCGGCCCTGGCTGCCGTGACAAAATGCTTAAGGAGAATTTCTTTTCTCACAGTTCTGGAGGGGAGAAGGACAAGGTCAAGGTGCCAAACACGGGGCTCCTGGCGAGGGCCTTCTTCCCACTTGCAGCCATCCACGTGCGCACTGTGTCCTTCCGCAGCGATAATGCCTTGAACACATGATCACATGCTAGGGACACGTGCAGCCACCAAAACTGATCATACGGGGGATGTAGAGAAACTGGGGGCTGGCAAAAGAGGAAGTTTGCCAAAAGGAAGTTTATATTTGGGACTTATAAATAACGACCCTTCCAGCTAAGGAGCTGAAGTCTGGTTGCCATGGCTAGCGCCGCCCCCCACCCCAGACTCAACAGGTCAGCTGCCTTTATTTTGCAATTAGAAAGCAGAAGCACAGAGTAAGAAATCCAGCTGCCTGAGGTCACACAGCCCGCTTGGGGCAGTCTTCTCACTCACAAGCAAGTGGGCTTTTCTTGGGGAGGTGAAAGGGAACAATGAGAAGTGAGCAAGAGAGAGGGAACCAGGGCAAGGAAAGGAAAGAGGAGACCTGAAGAATGTGAGAACCGACTGGGCTCAGAGTCTAAGGCAAGAGTTATCCATAGAGTTCAGGGGTCTTGGGGTACAGAGAAGGTGGACAGCGGTGCAGGTTGTAGACTGCACAAGCCCTCCTGACAGAAGACATGAGCTGTGGCTGAAACCCCCTTCCCATTCTGTGACAGTCACACACTCGGGCAGGGCCTGTGTCTCCCTGAAGAAACGGCAGACGTTAATTTTCAGAAAGGTAGCGTGTGAGCCAACAGAGATTCTTTGCAAGGATTAAGACTCACGGGGCGCCTGCTGCATGGCCAGGGAGACCTTGTAGGACCTCTCCTTCCCTTCACCCATGTGGTCCTCTGGGCCGATCCCAGCCAGGGGCACGGTGTTTTCATCCTGTGGGAGGGAGACTAAGGCTCAGAGCAGTGACAGGCTTACCACAGAGCCTCCAGCACGTGGCTTTCTACCAAATGCAGCCACAATACTGTTTGTCGGGGGCCCGCTGGGGGCCGGGCCTTTGCGGAGATCTCTGTGAGCCCTGTTCCACCTTTTGCTCCAGGGATGCCCCCTCTGCACCCTCAAGTCAGAGAGCGGAAACAAAGGCTCAGTGGTGAATGATGGGCAACGCCCCCTGGATGTGTCCGGTTTCCCTCTGGTGCACATGGTTTCTGGGGGCTGGGCCGCAGGCAGGCGCGAGGCCCCTGGCTGGGGAAGACAGTGACTTGGCAGTCCCCCATCCTCATCCTCCCTCCCCAGCTGGCCTTCGTTGGGTTGTGGGGACCCCACCTCTCCAGAGAGAAGGTCCCATGTGGCTCCCAAAGCCCTAAACCCAGGGTGTCAGCTCCTGCAGCTTGGGCGCCTGCAGCCAAAAGCCCCTCCTTCTGGGATAAGCAAGGAGTGGGGGGCGCGGGGCTCGGCAGCCGGAATGGCAGACTGAGGGGCTCCCTGCCAAGGGAGGTGTGATCTCCCCCGGCTCGGCGTCCTGGAGTGAGAACTCCGAACGCCCGATTGCCAACATTTGGTCATATTTTTTTTTCCTCACCCCAAAGCACAATCCTGCTCTCATGCGGGGCCCCAGTGCCTGGCGGGACGCTTGGCTATTGTGCAGAAGAGGAGCTGAGCGCATGCGGGCTTGGGAGGGAACACGCGGCTGGGGAAAGAGGAGCTGGAAGGGCAACGCCCAGGGCCAGCCTTGCACCAGTGGGAGTGGAGAGGTTGGGTGGGTGGACGGAGAAGGCGGGGAGCGGGCAGCCCAGGCAGGAGAGAGGAATATGTTCACGTCCACCCCTCTTCCCCCAGGCCCGGCCGCACTGTCTTAATTATCACGGCCCCGCGAACAGTGAAGACCACTTCCCCTATCTGTCCCTGCAAGGTCTTCAGCCATACCAAGTGCTGCATGGCAGGGTCTGAGCATAGGAAATAACATGGAATAAATGGCCCCCCATCAACAACAATATCCGAGTCTAGGGAGGACCCAGTAGAGGGAGGGAAGGAAAGCAAGAGGAGACAGGAGGGGAGGAGGGAAGGACAATGCAAGGGATATTTGATCTCCATACCAATGACACCCTCCACACAGTACAGAGCAAGGTCCTGCGGCAGCCGGGCTCAGGGCTCACCGGCATTCACATCAGCAGGAAGCCGCACACCGAGCGTGAGAAACTTTGGGTGCCGTCCATATGGGTTTTGGCCTACGGTAGGGTTCAGAAAAACCATCACCTTATGGGGTATTATTTTGAGAGGACAGGAGGGTGCCGTCTGGGGTGTTGGAAATGTTCTAAGTCTTGGTCTGGCTGACTCTTCCATGGGAGCAGGAGTACGTGTGTGTTCATCGAGATATACACTGAAGACGGGGTGAGTTTGCACATACGTTTCCATGTAGGTAAGTTCTGTGTGTGTAAGTTCAGTCAGCATTTAAGTACATCACACGGTAAAGGGAGGATAAAAGAAAGGATGGCTGGACAGAAGACACAATGGATAGATGATGTATGGACTTATGGGTGGTTAGGGGGATGGATGGGTGGATGGATGGGGTGGGTGGAGGGGTGGATGGATGGATGGGTGAATGGGTGGTTGGATGGGTGGATGAGTAGATGGGTGGATGGGTGGGTGGATTAGTGGTTGGGTGGATGGGTAGATGGGTGGATGGATGGGTGGATGAGTGGATGGGTGGATGGATGAGTGGGTGGATGGGTGAGTGGATGCATGGATGGGTGGTAGATGGATGGATGAGTGGATGTAGAGATGGGTGGATGGGTGGATGAGTGGATGGATGGATGGATGGATGGATGGGTGGTGGATGGCTGGCTGGCTGGATGGGTGGGTAGATGAGTGGTTGATGGGTGGCTGGATGGATAGGTAGATGTGGTAGGTGAATGGACAGATGGGTGTGCAGTTGGGTGAATGGATGGATGGGTGGGTAGGTAAGTGGATAGATGGACAGATGTATGGGTGAATGGATGGTCGAACAGCTTGATCAATCAATTCATCCACCAGTGGATGGCTCACTAGCGAATCCATTTTGCCGTCTGGAGGAGGACCTTGCCCTGCACACATCACATGTCCCGTTCCACGTGGAATGGACAGATAAAGGAAGGCAGTGAGTTCCACTTTCTCAGCAGAGCTTAGAGCAACAATCATCAAGCAAGGGCCTTGGGCACATGATGTTCTTTGGCCTGAAATTCTTCTTGCTCACATTTGGCCCAAGGGCATAATCAGGGACATGGGGGCCTTGGCACCCAGGCGTCCATTGTGGTTTCCTTCACAATGGCAAAACTTGGGGGACAGCCCTCCAAAGTGACAATGGCGATTTTGATGCAGCCTCAAGGGGAAGTGGTGGCTTAATGAGGCAGGGCGAGCATGTCTTGAGCTATGTGAGAAAATATCGAGGGCGAAAAATACGGGCAAAAGGCAAAATACAGTAATTAGTATGTAAAAATACACACATAATACAAGCTCACTAATGGTTTTGTTTTGTTTTGAGTGTATGGGAAAAGGAATTAGGAAAAATGATGTCAAGGCATTTCTTGTGGCTGGTAAGAGATTTTTCTGCTACTCTGTTACATGTTCTGCACTAAGTAACCATCCCATGGTGAT
This sequence comes from Pedetes capensis, assembly GCA_007922755.1. Taxonomy (NCBI): domain Eukaryota; kingdom Metazoa; phylum Chordata; class Mammalia; order Rodentia; family Pedetidae; genus Pedetes; species Pedetes capensis. The sequence continues at coordinate 158,785 of VMDO01000586.1, read as the reverse complement.
AATTTGTTGTTATTGTTGTTAGGTGTTGTCCACCCTACGCATACCAGGTGAAACACTATTGTTAGTGCTTCTCTGTTACTCATAGGGTTTTCAATGGCTGATTGTTTTGGGAGTGGGTTGCGGGGTCCTTCTCCTAAGCCTGCAGCACCTGGTGTTCCCAGGCGGTCTCATATCTAAGTACTAACCAGGCCCAACCCTGCTTAGCTTCCGAGATCTGACGGGATCAGATGCCACAGTGGTGTGGCTGCAGGCGCAATGAGAATGTAGTACTTTAATTACCAGGCAAAGAGAAGCTATTCTTGCTTTGCCAAGTTCAAGCAAAAAGAGTAAGAGAATCCTCTGTAAGCCATACTGATGCTGTTAGCAACAAAGCCATGAAAGTTACTTCCAAAATATTTGCGTCATGGGGTTGCTCCTACTCAGCCCTCGTAAACTCCTGCACCACCCAAAGCAAAGTTGTACTGAAAAGGTTCAGATGAAGCGGGTCTATTTGTCCATTTGAACAGGCCCATCTTTCATCCCACACATGTTCACTGAGCACCTCCTATAAACTGGGAAGGACAGTGGGCTGCAAGGGAAGCCCTTTCCTGGGAGCAAGTGTTTTACTACCTGTCTGCATTGCCTGGATTGTTCTTCCACCCACCCAAGCAAGGGATCAGAAGACGGGCAATATCTGTGGAGTCCTTATTTAGTGCCAGAGGTTAGCATGTTTCATATCCAGCCCTAAGAGGTCAGTATGGTCTCACCTAGGAGAATAGGAAACTGAGGCTCAGAGAGGCCTGTCCACTTGCCCAAGGATACACAGTAAGGACACGGCAGAGCTAGAGCTGGTGGCTCCATTCACAAAGCCACCTGTCTCTGTGGCCTGCTCCAGCCTAGCAGTGATGGGGATTGAAGGCAAAAGGAAAGAGGGCAAACAAGAAACAATGAAAAGATGATGAACTGAATCACTGTCAGACCCTGGAACATTCTGACAAGAGAACCAAGCAAGTGGACAGACGGCAGCTAGGCATGGGGGCAGTTTAGATGGGAAAGGCTCAGAGACATGTTTTATGGAGTGTGACATTTAAGCCAAGACCTGAAGGAGCCAACTATGTTGGGAAGTAGGTAGAGTGTCCACCGCTAGTGCAAAGGTCCTGAGACAGGCTGGGGGAGCTTGGCACACATCAGAGACAAAGAAGAGGCCATTGTAGGTAGAGAGGGTTATGAGAGAAGGGGGAAGGTGCTGGGAGGGAGGTGAAGGGGGTGCACAGTACAAAGAGCCTTGGACAGCTGAGAAATGCCTCGAGTGCTTCCCATCCAAGGGCTCTGGGCAGGGCCTGTATGGTAACAACACTTCTGGCTACCAAGAGGCTGCAGGTAGGCAAGGATGGAGTAGCTTCTGCACTAGTCCAGGCAAGAGACGCTTATGGCTTAGACTGGCATCAGGAAGCACCCCTTTTCCATTCACAAAAGAAAACAACCTCATTTCCATAAACGGTACCTGTTAATTTTGGAATGAACTCAGACAAACTCTTGGCTTTGGATGTCCCCACTGCCTCTTGAACACCACAGGGCAGGGGCACATACAGAGAGGTTGGCCGAGAGGGTGATGATTCTGGAATGTTCCCTCCTAGGAAGAACACTTTCAGCGGCTGCTTCAGCAGGAACAGTGGAGACATGGACACCGACTTTTCTTTCTTTTTTTTTTTTTTTTTTTTTTCTCTTTTGCGGTACTGGGGATTGAACCCAGGGCCTCGCGCTTGCATGCTCTGCAAGTGCTGGACCACTGAGCTGCACCCTCAGCCCAATTTTTTACTTTGTATTTTGAGACAGGGTCTCGCTAAGTTACGCAGACTGCCTCTGGTCTTGAACTTGCAATCCTCCTGCCTCCGCCTCCTGAGTTGCTTGGATTACGGGAGTGCCACCACGCCTCCTGACTGCCACCAACTTTTCTGATTGCTGTCCCCTCCATGCCAGTTCCCTCGGTAGACGGCGACAAGTGCTCGTCCTGCCCTCCGGCAACAGACCCTGGGATTTGGTTGTGCTGTGAGACGAGGCTCAGTCTCTCTTGACCAACCAGTTAAAGATGACAAGGCCGAAGCTCAGAGAGGCCAGGTAAGCTGCCAAAGGTCACACAGTAATTTATCCAGTATCACAGCAAGTAAGCAGCAGTGCCCAGGTGTGAACTGTGACCACCTTCTCCAGGGCTCGCATTATAACCCTCACAGCACCCTGGCATCCCAGTTGCCAAGCAAGTATGACGTGAAATAACACATCTGAGGCTCTCTCTCTGTCCTTTCCCATGTGACCTCACTGGATAGAAAGAGGCACAACTGAGGGAACTTCAAGGAGGCCAGGGTGAAGAAGGCCTTCAGCAACCGGAGTTCTTCATAACTGAAATTTGCTATGGGCAAGGGGTAGAGAGCTGCTCATCCACAAGAGGCAACCAAGCAGAAATTAACCAATTACCCTGTGCACAGAGGGTTCCAACTTTCAGCAAGGCTCAGACCAAAATATACAGATACTTCTGCCAACTTTAATGTCCAATGCATGGCTGATGCACTTATCAATATATCAATCTAATCAATTATTGAGCATCTACTGTGTACCAGGCATGGGGGCAAATGCCCAGATACAAAAGAATCCTTGTGAAGTGTCTGGTGAAGGCGATGCCATGTGCATTTTGGCAATGCCTGTGCTCTTAACACAAGGGGTCCCTGGGGTCCAGAGATATCCGCGTCCTTTAACACCCATAAACTCGCCCCAGGAAAGGGTTGAGAGTCTTGCTTTGCAGAGGAGGAAACTAGGGGCAGAGCACGCAGGGACTTGTCCAAACCATGTGTTAGCGATAAAGCCAGGACACAGACTCTGATCTGTTGAAGAGTCTCGAGGGATGCGTCTGTGATCCCAACAGAAAACCAGTGCCCCTGGACACACTGCCATGGCCCCCAAAACTGGCATGCCAATTTTGCAGGCTAGGGGATGGTCCCAGAAGCCCCCAGTTTTGTCTTAGGCAGCAGACGTTCCTCACCAAGAGCTAGGCCACTTGCCTCTCCGCTTAGGGCTCCTCAGCTAAATTAAAGTCATACTTCATTTTAAATTAAGGGGATTTTTAAAAAATAAAATATCTACAACATTTAAATATCATTAGTAATTACATTTTATTTTATTTCGAGCTGGTTGGAAACATTTTATTTCTAATTAGGTACATTTGTTTTTAATATCCAGTTTACTGCACAGAAAGACCTTGGTGAAATGAGCAAAAAGAAGGGGGACTGGCTGGGGCCATTGTGAGGCTCTGCATGGACCAGAAAACCCCAGGCCACCGTGGCTGTCATTCCTGCTACACTCACCACCGTAGGGCCAGTCTCTCCTTCGCCCTGGTTATTAGTCATCAAAGAAATGACAGAGGAGACGCAAATTGGACACAGGTAGAAATTTGTCTCTACGACAGTGAACTTTTCGGTGTTTTTAGCCTTGCACGTGCTATATCTAAGGTGGTCTACAGCCACCCTGGGGTCCAGTCTCATCAGATCTCAAAACCTAAGCAGGCTTGGGCTTGGATGGGAGACCACCTGGGAACACCAGATGCTGCAGACTTGGGAGAAGGACCCGGCAACCCACTCCCAAAAAACAATCAGCCATTGAAAACCTAATGAATAGCAGAGAAGTACTGACATAGTGCCAGGCATGGCATAGTGCTGGGGAGTGTTTCATTCTATTGTACAATGGGTTGCTATGAGTCAGACTTGATAGCACCTAACAACATAGTTCAGGCATTTGGGCTGAGCATTTCAATGCTTGGAATGCCACTGCTAATGCTGACGACCAGCAGCCGGTACTGACCAAGTAGCTGTCGTGTGCTGGGCACCTCATTCATGGGATTTGCCTCAGTTCTCATGAGACACTATTCTAGAAACTTTTGTGCCCCCACTCTCCATTCCATAATCCAAAAAGCTCCAAAAACAGCAAGAAGTTTCACAATGCATTTGGTAGCACATCCTGAGACCACCTACCAGAGGGCCCTGCAGGGTCTTCCGGGACCCTGCAGAAGGGGTACCAGCAGGATCAGCCCCAGGTCCATCAGTGGGATGGTCCTGGGTGAGAGCTGGCCGCCGTCTGTGAGCCAGCTGGCCTGAGGGCTCAGAGGAAGGATGGGGGCCTCTGTTGCTGTCTCACCTGGTCACAGGTGAGAAAAGAGGTTGGACAGCAGCAGCTCCCGTCAGGGCCCCGCGGCTCCGGGGCATTGGCTTTGAGCCTAGGTCCTGTTATGAGTTTCAAACACTAGGGTGTCAGCTGTGGCTGTTCCCACACCCGCTCCTTCATCCACCTGGATTCAGGAACAAGGCTAGGTCTCCTGGGTCAGGTAACTGGCCTGAGTGTTTGTTGACTGACTCAGTGACCAACACTCCAACTATCACCCAGAAGAGACAGGTTTGGAATTGGCTGATTACTCAGCCGGAAGGAACATCAGATGTTCAGAAAATCTATAGCTCCAACTCTTGGGAAGTTTTCATATAAAATACAGATGGCTAAGTCCCATCCCACCACGGAACATTCTGTGAGATAATTGGGCCCAACCCCCAGGTAAAGTGCTTACACACACGTGCGTACACACAGTAGGCCCTCTGTGCCTTGATGCTTCCATATCTGTAAATTCAAGCAACTGTGGGCCAGAATAAACAGAGAGGTGGTGTGGGATGCAGCTCAGGGGTAGAGCTCAGGCTTGGTAAATGTGAAGCTTTAGGTTCAAATCCCCAGCACCACCAAAAAAATAAGTAAAATGCATATCATAAACAGTGGGGCTGCCAAAAAAAAGGGGGATCCACATTTTAAGGGAAGTTGTCTATCTATTCCTTTCTGAAGTTGAGTTGAATTACAGTAGCGATGTGCAGTATGACGTGCGCTCAAAAGATGGCAGTAATCAAAGGAACGCTAGTGCCACCGAGCCACGGGCAGGACAGTGGAAGAATATGGCAGAAACACAGTTGATGCTTGGAGAGCACAGGGCCAGACGGAGGTGGGATTTGAAGTAGGATGACAGCAGAGGCGTGAGTGCTCCACAGACCCTCCAACACACCTGACAATCACATGCATCGGGGTGAGTCAGAGGCTCGTGGTGCGGGGTGTGATGTGTGCGAGGGAAGACCCGGGCGGCCCTTGGGCAGCAGCGGGTCCTGCTTGTTCTACTGCGGTGACCACATTGAGTACCTCTTGTAATTTCAGAAGTCAAATGTCACTTGTATTCAGTTTTTTGTTGTCAGTATATATTGTTATGGGAGACGGACCTGGCAACCCACTCCCCCAAATCAATCTACCATTGAAAACCCTATGAAGAGCAGAGAAGCACTGACAATAGTGTTTCGCCTATTGTACGTAGGGTCGCTTTGAGTTGGATACTGACTCAATGGCACCTAACAATAACAACATATATTATTACAGGGCTGGGATTTAGCTCAATTGGTAGAGCACTGCTCCGCAGCCTCTGAGGTCCCAGGTTCGATTCCCAGCTCCTAAAAAATGGGAGAAGGACTTGGCAATCCACTCCCAAGGCAATCATTGAAAACCCTATGAGGGTCGCTATGAATCAGACATGACCCAACGGTACACAACAACAACAACAACAGCGTATATTATTACAATTTTAATACAGGGTTTTCCTTTCTTAAAATGTGTATATTACATGCATACAGTAAAAAAAAATTGCATCTGTACTGAGCATATACAGACTTATTTCTTGTCAATATTCCCTAAACCCTACTCTATAACAACTATTTATGTAGTATTGACATTGTATTTGGTATTACAAGTAATGCAGAGAAGATTTAAAGAAAGGGGAGGTTATGTGCAAACACTATGCTGGGTTTTGGTTTTGGGGTTTTTGTTTGTTTGTTTGTTTTTTGGTACTTGGAGGTTGAACCTAGGGCCTCTTGTATACTTTGCAAACACTCTACCTCTGCCCTGCACCCCCAGCCCATTTTTAAAAAATATTTTATTTTGAGTCAGGGTCTCGCTAAATTACACTGGTTGCCTCTGGCCTCAAACTCTCAATCCTCCTGCCTCAGCCTCCTGAGCTACTGGGATCCTGGGTGTGCGCCACGGTGCTCGGCCACTCTGCCATTTTGTATAAGAGACTTGGGCACCCTTACCCTTCGCCTGCAGGTAAGATCTCTCCTTCCTCCCTGTATCCCCAGCAGTGACCAACACCTCAACAGATACTCAGCTAGGGGCCCCTGGGGCCAGAGCCCTTGGGGATGGTGAGACCTCCCATGTGGCCAAGCCTGGGCACTGCACAGGCGAGGGGCGTGGCTCCGCAGGAAGGCAGGCGGCTGGAGGCCAGGGCCCTGCGGCTGCGTGGGCAGTTCCTGCTGCGCGGAGCTGCGGGCGGTCAAAACAAGAGGCTGACATTTAACACGCAGCAGCTTCCTGTAGTGGATAAATATTAAACACAGCACAACCAACGAGACTAAGGAAATACCTGCTTGCCTCTGCGATGCTGTCTGCAGGCACAAGGAGAGGGTGCCCGCACTGCGCATGCTCCTTCTTACAGTAAACGGACATGGCTCGGACCTCAGCTGGGACGAGGAGTCCCAGTCGGTGGTCTCCCTACTGCCCCTCTCTGTGTCTCTACTGCCCCATCTCTCTTGAGTTCACTCCATCTCTTTTTCAAAAGTCTATTAGTTTGAACAATCTTACAGTTTTTTGAAGCCAGGCCACACATATAAAACAGCACATGGAAAACCAAGCACTTCTATAACCTTCCTTTGAACACTAGAACAGACGGGAAAACCGCGAGAGCATTTCACGGTGGTATAATTCAATCTATTTCTTTATAAGTGTTAAAAAAATAAATAAATAAGAGACGAAGGTCACAGAGGAATGTGGTGTCCCCAAATCACCCACCCAAGAGCCCAGGTCTGTCTTTGGTTGTCTTTGATTTGCACTGGGATGTCCTGCTCTCTATGGTACGCTACGATCCCTAGGGATCCATGGGGAGTTGTTCCAGGACCTCCCTCAGGTACCAAAGTCCATAGGGGCTCAAGTCCCTTATGTCAAATGCCTCGGTCTTTGCACAGACCTACACGCATCCTCCCAAATACTGTAGATCATCTCAGCTGACTTCACATGGCCAATACAATGTAAGGAAATAATTGTTATACTATGTTGTTTAGGGAATAACAATAAGTAAGAAAACATCTGTACATGTTCAGGACAGAGGTAGTTCTTCTCCTCGGTATTTTTGATCCACATTTGGTTGAATCTGCAGATGCAGAACCTCAGGATATTGACAGCCAACTGTAGAGTGTGGATGGATGGATACATTTGGGCATAGATACCTCCAGACTTTGCTGTTGTTAGATGCCGTCAAGTCAGTATCTGACTCATAGTGACCCTAGGTACAACAGGTGAAATACTATTGTCAGTGCTTCTCTGCTTTTCATAGGGTTTTGATGGCTGATTGTTTTTTGGTAGAGGGTTGCTGGGTCCTTCTCCCAAGCCTGCAGCCCCTGGTGTTCCCAGGTGGTCTCCCATTCAGGTCCAATCCCGCTTAGCTTCTGAGATCTGACGGGATCAGATGCCACAGTGGTATGGCTGTAGGCCATCTGGACAAAGAGGCATAGACATGCATACAAGTAGACATTATATTATCTACTGTATTTTATGGCTGTTTGTCTTATTTTATCTCCTACACACACACACACACACACACACACACACACACACACACACATTGACAACGGCCACAGACCTTGGTACACACCACACCTCCAATGAGCCTGCACCTGTGCACTGAGCACCTTTAACAAGAGAGACACTGTACTGGCCTCTAAACTGCAACAGTAAGCAAGACATCTTGCTGCCTGCTACTAGTTAACTATAGCTGAGTAACAAACAACCTCCATCCTAGCAGTTGAAAATCGCACACACTTCTCATCTCGTGGTGTCTGTGGCTCAGGAGTCCAGGCCTGGCTCTGTCTGCTGGGTCCCCCTTTCGGCATCCCTCCTCAGGCTGCCATCAGGTGTCACTGGGGCTGTGGCCTCATCTCCAGTGCTCACTGGAAAGGATATATTTCTAAACACTCAGGCTGAAGATGGCAGGACCATAGGCGTGGGGCTGCCCAAACTCTTTGGGGGTCACATCTTGCTTGGAGAGGTGGGTGGGTAGGGCATCCTTACTCCCTGGATGCCGATGTGGAGCGACAGGGTTTCATGTTCACTTTGCTGGGTTTGGGTCCTGCTGGTCTTACTTCCACCTGGTCCCTCCTTTTTACACCACCATAGTCCTTCCTTTTGGAATAGTGTTTACCTTTGAACTTTTGTGTATTAGACATGTGTAACTTGTTTTTTTATTTTTACAGAGGCTCATGGCTAAGGGTTTGCCTGGAGTTCCAGAAGAGACTTTGAACTTGGACTTTTAGAAAGGTTGAAATTGTTGAGACTTCAGGGACTCTTGGACATGGACTAAAGCATTGTGCATTAGGAGATGGGCATGAACCTTTAGGGGCTCAAGGATGGGATGTTATGGTTCAAACCTAAAAATTTCCTCCAAAGGATCTGTTGTTCACGGTTTGGTTGCCTGCCAATGGGCTCCTGAGAGGTGATGGATCCGGAAGCCTCTCACCTCCCCCACGGATCAGTCTCAGCTTCTGGGCTGCCAGGAAGTGAGCAGCTCGGCTCCACCCCACCCTCTCCGCCAGGGCGCTCTGCTTCAGCCTGGGCCCACAGCAGCACAGCCAACCCACCATGGGTAAGAACCTCTGAAACTGGGAGCCAAAGTAAATCCTTCCTCCCTTATGCTGAGTTCTTGGGTATTTTAGCACAGCCACGACAAGCGGAACAACACAATGGCTGTGTAGAAAACAAACTTTGGAGAGAAGGGTCTCTGCAAGAAGAACAGTGAGGCAGGTGGGGTGACCATGCAGACCCGGGACAAAGCTCAGAAACAGTGGCAACAGAGGGCAGATGCAGAGGGGGGCAGAGTCACTGGGGTACATGCATTCTTGGGGCGACAGAGACCAACACCAGCTGACTGGGGCCCGCCATCTCTGTGTCTGGGGATTGGCACCTCGCTGTGGCACAGGAATAGCAGGAGGAGGGGAAGGGACGCAGGCCGGATGTAGCCATGGTGTGCGGGAGGTAGGTGGCCATTAGGTCTGGGTATGAAATTCCATGTCTCCTCTTCCCACGTGGAGAAGAAGTGAAGAGAGGGAACAGAAGGACCTGGGAACAGTGGAATTCACTTCCAGGAGGGATTTAAAGCCACTGAATCATCTTCTGGGCCCCCACACCCTCTGCTAGGGTGTCAGCGAAACCCCAGGAAGTAGCACCTCCATCAGCCTGGACCCTTTAGCAGGCTCCGTCTTGGAGGCGGGTGACCCGTGGAGTCACATAGAGTCCCACACTTGGACCCACACTCAGTTTAATGCTCTGTTGTCACCTTGTTCAAATTCATAATCATTTCTGAGCCAGGAATCCTGCATTTCCCTTTGACATTGAGCCCACATGGTGATGTGGCCAGTCCTGCCTCGGAGCAAGGATGATACTTTGCAGAGCCTCCGCACCCAGGGGGAGCATGCCACTGAAGCAAAAATGAACACTTGTCTCCAGTGGCTGAGATCCAGGTTTGCTTTGTTACTGCAGCAAGCCCCGCCTCTCCTAACTATCCCATGAGGCACTGTCAAAGACAGGGGCTTCTAGAGAGAAGAAAAAGGAGTCTGGAGGAAAGACAGCAGAGATATGTCTCAGTGCCTCCGCCTAAGATCCAAACCCTGGGTGAGGCTGGCTTGGGAGTGATTTCTGTTTTGATGTGAACAGAAGCCACATTCCTGACCCAGTCATGATGATGTTCATATAAACAGTAGCTAAAAGCTCTCAGGGAGAAGCACCCAGAAGCCCACTCCTCAAAAACTCATTCACCATTGAAGACCCAGTCATAATGATGTTCATATAAATAGTAGCTAAAAGCTCTCAGGGAGAAGCACCCGGAAGCCCACTCCCCAAAAAACCCATCCACTATTGAAAACCCTATGAACAGCAGAGAAGCACTGACAATAGTGTTTCACCTGTTGTACATAGGGTTGCTATGAGTCAGACACGGACTCAACGGGACCTAACAACAACAAAAGCTCTCAGTCATAAAATTGGACAGATCTGGGTTCCCCTGCTATCTCTCCAGGGCTCAAATTGTCACCTGCAGCAGGGCAGGGACAAGAGTAGTTACCTATCACAGGGCTGCTGTGACAGTCCGAGCCCTCGCAGACGTGAGATTCCCCACAGCTGACTTCCCCATTCCATCCTTCTGAGCCCCACCTGCTTGGCTGGGGTGCTTCCCCCTGGGGACTTGTCCCCAGGGACCCCCTAGCCTGGAAGAAGTTTTCCAGGAAGACCTTAGGGACCCCAGCAAGCCAAGAAGAGCAGAGCCAGGCCCCAGATATTTCCTTCCCCAGAAAGAAATGCAGGGTGGGGTGTAGCACCTATGAGGTGGGGACTCTAACTCCCCTTGTGCAGCAAAGGGAAGGGAGGACCAGAGAGGTGAGATCCCCAAGTCAAGCGGAAGCCTGGAAGCAGACCTGGGACTTCCTGACATCAGGATGGACCTCTTCTCCACACTACAAACTGGCGTTGTGCAAAGCTGTGGGGGATGAATTCGCCCTCTTTGATAATCTGCGTCCTTCATGCCGGTAGCTAACACGGTAAATTCCCATGCAGGTTTATTTCAAGGTTAGCACTGGGCTTCGTAGATGACTCCTCCTGCTCCCTGTCATCAGAAATCCCTAATTGTGCAAGGGAAGCTGATGGCAGGGAATTTTGAACACAATTCAGTGGTCACGGGCGAAATCATCCACCACAGGGTGTCCCTTCAAGGGCCTCTCATCTCCTCACCCCCTCAAACCCTTACTTTATGCTCTGCTTCTCCCAAGAAACAGGGGTAAGTGCTCAGTGGATGAGCAGGATCAAAATCTCTACAAATATCCACAACAGAGTGATCTTAGACTGTGTCCAGCCCTGCACCAGGTGGCTACAGAAATCCCTGCTGTTGGTTGAGCCTGTAAAAAAAAAATGGCTTTACTGCTAGGCCTAGTGTATCAGTTATCTATTGACTCAATAGTACTGTGTAACAAATAAGCACACACTTCAGCACTGTAGGGCAGTAAACTGTATTGCTTCTGCATCTAGGGTGGTCGGCCAGGTGGTTCCACTAGATTTTCAGGGATCACTCACACGTCAGAGTCTGGGCTGGCTGTTGGCTGATCTTATCTGGGCTTAGTTGGGAGGAGGGCAGCATTTCTGTTCTGCTCCGTGAATCTCTCATCCCGTAGGCTAGGCTGTGCATGCACTTCTCATGCTGCAGGGGGCAGCAGAGAGCAACAGCAGCCACAAGGGCACATTCCAAACCTTCACATGGCAGGCACCACATCTCATTGGCCAAAGTGTAGCAGGCTTGTAGTGTGGGAGGACTCCACAAGGTCACATGGTAAAGGGCCGGGTTGCAGAGGGCAGTGATGATGTGGGGCTGTGGCCCCCATGGACCACCATGGCATTAGCCTCGGGCCACACTTCTTTCTACCAAGGCAGCAAGGCAAAGTGTGGTTGTCAATGACTCCCCAAGCCACTTGCCGTGACAGGCTCTCTGGAGCGAACGGCTGCTCTGAATTGACCGGGGACCGTGTCAGAAAGAGGCTGGGTTGTCTTTGTTTTACAATGCCAGTGCCAGGAGCGTTTTATCCTGAGACAGACAGAGGTGTGTGCACAGGGATGCTCCTCTTGGCCCAGAGTTGGGAGCCCAAGTGGCCACCTGTAAAAGACACTGAGTAAGTGATGGCACGCATAGGGGACAGCCAAGGGGAGCCCCCAGAGAAGAGAAGGGCAGTCTGAGCCCTTGAAAGGCAGGAAGTGAGGTGGAAAGAAGCAAGGCAGGGGAGCAATGGGAACAGGGATGAGGAGGGGGTGAGATGGAGAGAAAGAAGGACAGGGACGCAGGAGGAGGAGGAGAGCCGGGCCCCAGGGTGCCACGGAGATGGGCAAGAGCGTTCCAGGAAGAAGGATCAGCACGTGCAAAGGCCACAAACTTGAGGCCCGGTCCCTAAGTCTGCCTCTGCCCTCTGTGCCAGGCTTTCTCCTCCTGCCCCTCCCAGCCTCTCCCGCCCACTTTGGTCCCTCCTCCACCTCCCAGAAGCCTTGGTCTCCCACCCCCCTAGCTCCTGCCTTCCCAGTTGCCCCTTTCCCTCCCTCCCTGCCCAGTCCTCTCCCAGGGGTCCTGTGGGCTGCACGGGTGCCATCGGCTTACAGAATGCCTCCCAATTATGGCTACCATGAGAAGCCGCCCTAAGAGCTCCAGGGTCATTCTGTTCTCCAGAGGCCAGCCAGCCAAGCTCAGGACAGAGGCCGTCGGCGTAACTTAGTGAGACCCTGTCTCAAAAAGCAAAAAAATGGGCTGAGGGTGCAGCTCAGTGGTCCAGCACTTGCAAAACAAGCAAGCACGAGGCCCTGGGTTCAACTCCCAGTACCGGAAAAAAAAAAAAAAAAAAAAAAAAAGGTCACAGGCCAGAGTTTGTAATGGCAGTGTGGCCAGAGGAAAGGGAGCAGTTGAGGAAATTCGAGGTGGCCAGGGATAGAGAAGCGAGCAGGTTTGCGATCCCATGGGTCAGGCTGCATGCAGCCCTGCCATTTGCCTGCCATGTCCAGGGGCGCATCCCTCACCTAACTGAGCCTCATTTTGCCCTTGTATGTGAGAATGTCAACTGTCAAGGTCATCAGGATTCAGTGGCAGCCACAGTACGTGGCACATTGGACACTTTCACCGAAAGGCAGCCAGGTACCATATGACCGCTCCCTCCACCCCCAGGAACTTGCCCTGACTCCTCACAGAGCAAAACTGTGGGTGCACTTCAACCAGGACCCGAGCTTCTCGCTAGCAAGCTGCAGCCTGTTTTTGCAAACCCTATTCTGAATCTTAGATTAGAGGTTTGAAGAAGGATTCAAGATATTAGAATATGGGAATACAAGTCATGTCTGTTCCCAGTTCACAAGTCAGGTCTTTCCTCTACTCCCACCCCTATCCTTCTATTCCTTGGAGTTTCCTGAGACCCAGGAGCTGGTACCCAGAGAAGCCTTGTGAGATGGCAAGTCCTCCCCCTCTGCCCACTGGGGGGGGGGGGTCACCAGCACCTGGATAAGGTCAAACCTGGATTCCTCCATCCATCCATTCATCCATCAGTCCATCTACCCATCTACCCATCCATCCATCCACCCATCCATGTATATACCTATCATCCATCCATCATCTAAACATCCATACATCCATGCACTTATTCATTCATCCGTCTGTTCATCCATCAGTCCATCCGTCCATCCATCCATTTACCCATCCATCCATCCATTCATTTGTTCATCCATCCATCCATCCATTTATCCATCCATCATCCATCCATCATCTGAACTTCACCCATCCATTCATTTATCCATCCATCCATCCATCCACCCATCCTCTCATTCATCCATTCATCCATCCACTCATCAGCTAATGATCTCAGTACGGGCCACTTGCAGACAGTGTGATGGGAACGTGGACGCCACGGACCATAGTCTCCCGTGGCTTGCCCTCAGCAGCTCACCATCCTGAATGCCATGGCCATGGTGATGACAGCTCTCCAGCAAATGCTTGCTACAAGTCCTAGCCACTTAGTTTCTAATTTTATCCTCATCGCAGCCAATCCTCTGCCACCTGACTCAGATGCAGGGCCTGATGGGACTCCCCACTAGAGAAAGGGTCCCCTTCCACAGAGCAGAGATGGCAAGGGACAGCCATGCTGGTCACCTTCCTGTGCAGGGACATGTGCTCAGAGGGGCATGAGAAGGAAGAGAGGCCAAAGGCAGCCTGCGGTGGCTGTTGACCGTGGAAGGGACCCTCCACGCTGGGTAGGTGCAGAGTCTCTATGATTTGAGCAGCAGCCTCTCATCACTGGGCAGTGGATCTGTGCCAGGTGGCCCACGACATCGCTTTTGAAGCAGAGATAATGAGGGGACACTGGAGGCTGCCACTCTCTGGTGAGCCTTAGGGAGCTGAGGCAGGTGGGGGAGGGCTGGAGCCCCTCATGGGGTGGGAGGCATGATGGGTGGACCGTGCCTTGGGGAGAAGGATGATACCCTGTAGGTGAACATAACACCTGGTGTCTACTTGTGTGCGCACTTCACAGGAAGGGAAACTGAGACTCCAAGAACATAAGGCACGTGTCCTTCCTCATTGTCCCAGTGAGTATGCATGGGAATGGGAACTTGATCTCAGAGGCAGTTGATGTGAATGTCAAGGTCTCATCGTGTCAAGTGCTAAGTCTGGTTGGAGCTTGGAAGGTAGAGAGGGAGTCGGTGTGATTCCCACACTTGGGGGCTGACTGGATTCAAACAGACAAAACTGGAGTCTAGGGTTTCATCTACATTTTAAATTCCTTCTTATTTCATTGTCTTTGCCATATGTATACACTCACAAAGCCATCACCACATCCAGGACAATGAATGTATCACTTTTGTATGTCCAGACCTCCCTCCACTCCCCACTTCTGCCGCCTGCCGCAACCACTGATCGGCTATCACTACACATTTCTTTGCCTTCTCTAGAATTCTATATAAATGGAATCATACAGCATACAATCTTGCAGGCACAGCTCCTTTCACTCAGAGTAATACCCTTGGGATTCATCCAAGTGTTTGCATATATCAATAGCTCCTTCCTTTTTATTGCTAAGTAATATTCCATTTTATGAAGGAGTGCTATCTACTGATCCATTTATATATTGACATACTATTTAGATTTCTTCTAGTTTTTGTAAATTACAGACACAACTGCTATGGATGTGGGTGTTCTATCTTTTTTTTTTTTTTTTTTTTGCGGTACTGGGGGTTGGACCCAGAGCCTCACGCTTGCATGCTCTGCAAGTGCTGGACCACTGAGCTGCATCCTCAGCCCATTTTTTTACTTGTTTTTTGGGGGTTTGTTTGTTTGTTTGCTTTTTGTTGTTGTTGTTTGTTTGTTTGTTTGTTTGAGACAGGGTCTCACTAAGTTACCCAGACTGCCTCTGGTCTCGAATTTGCAACCCTCCTGCCTCTGCCTCCCGAGCCGCTGGGATTGCAGACGTGCGCCACCGTGCCCGGCTTGGGTGCTCTATCTTTGTATGCACATAAGCGTTCAACATTTGGGTAACTACTTAGGAGTGAGCTCAGTTGGTAGAGCACCGCTCTGCAGTCTCTGAGGTCCCGGAGTTCGATTCCCAGCACCACAAAAAATGGGAGAAGGACGTGGCAACCCACTCCCGAGGCAATCCCGAAACAGTCAGCCATTGAAAACCCTATAAGGGTCACTATGAGTCAGGCACAACTCGACGGCACCTAACAACAACAACAACAACTTAGGAGTAAAATAGCTGGATGCTGGTAGCACTATATTTGGATAATTTCAAAACTGCAAACCATTTCTTAAAAAGGCTGGATTATTTATGCTCCCAATGCAGTGGATAAGACCTTCAGTTTCTCTGCATCCTTGACAACATCTGTTATGAAGAGCTTTTGAAATTTTGGACTTTTAAGTAGGTGTACAATGAGGTCTCATTGTGAATTTTCTTTTTCTTTTTAAATGATTAGTGGTGTTGAGAATATTTTCACTGATTATTTTCCATCTGTACGTCTTCTTTGCTTCAGTATCTACTGGATCTGTTTGCCCTTTTTTATGTAAGTTTTTTTTCAAGATAATTGTAGCATCAGTTTTGAGCATGTTCCCATTTTTGACCAGGTTGTTTACTTTCTTATTATTGAACTTCAATAATTCTTAATATATTCTAGACAAAAGTACTCTACCAAATATGTGATGTACAAATAACTTCTCTTAATCTGTGTATCTTTACATTCCCTTAAGAGCATCTTTCAAAGAACAGGTCTTAATTTTTGTGAAGTCCACTATTTCAATATTTTCTTTTATGGATCATGACTTTGGTGTTACATGAAGAACTTTTTGCCTTGCCCACCCAATGTCACAAAGTTGTTTTGTTTTGTTTTGTTTTGTTCACTTTTTTGTTTTCTTTCAGAAGTTTCATAGCTTTAGGTTTTATATTTTGGTCTTTGGTCAATTTTTATTTCATTTTGTTTCTAA
Organism: Pedetes capensis; assembly: GCA_007922755.1. Classification (NCBI taxonomy): domain Eukaryota; kingdom Metazoa; phylum Chordata; class Mammalia; order Rodentia; family Pedetidae; genus Pedetes; species Pedetes capensis. The sequence goes on along the minus strand of VMDO01000586.1, from coordinate 142,662 downwards.
TATATGGTATAGACCAAAGTTTTTTGGTTTGTCATTGATGTTGTTTTTGTTGTTTAATATGGATATCCCCATTTTTCTAGTACTACTTGTTGACGATATTGTCTTTCACAAATAAATTGCAGATGTGCTCCTGCTGGAAAATCAATTGATCACACATGTGTGGGTCGGCTTCTGCACTCTGTTCTGTTCCATTGACACATTTATTGATCATCTTGCCAATACTACATTATCTTAACCTTTGAAATAAGATAGTGTGAGTCTTTTTGCAACTTTGTTCTTATTTTTCAATATGTTTGGGTAATCTCAATTCTTTACTTTTCCAATGTTTAATCCCCCCCGCCAATAATCCCGTTTAGGATTTGATTTGGGTTATACTGAATCTATAGATTAATTTACAAAAAAAATTGTCATCCTGAAAGTATTGAGCCTGTCCACTCATGAACATAGAATACATCTCCATTTATTCTGATGTTCTTTAATTTCTCTCAACAATATGGTATGGTTTTCAATATATAGATCTTGCCCATCTTTTCTCAGATTTATTCCCATTCATATTTTCACATGCTATTTCAAATAGTAGCAGTTTTTATTTCAATGTACCATTATTCATTACTAGTATATAGGAATGTATTAATTTTATGCATTGATCTTGTGTTCTTCAACCTTGATAAACTTACTTATTGGTTCTAGTAACTCTAATGAATATATCATAGGATTTTCTATAATTGTGATCATATTGTTTGCCAATAAATCTGGATTCCTTGCACGGGCTAGAACTTCCAGAAAAATATTAAATAGAAGTGCTGATATCAGACATCTTTGTTTTGTTCCTAACATTAAACAAAAATCATTCAGTGTTTCAGCATTCAGTACGGTGTTAATTGTAGGTTTTTCATAGGTGACCTTTATCAATTTGAGGAAGTTTCTTTCTATCCCTAGTCTGTCAAGGGCTTTTAGCAAGGGTCAATGTTGAACTGTGTTGAATTCATGTTCTTCTACTACTGAGGTGACTGTACAGTGCTTCACTTTTAACTTGTTAATATGATTACGCTGATTTTTTCAAATGTTAAACCAGGTTTACATTTCCAAAATAAACCCCATGTGGTAATGATGCATTTTTCTTTCTATACATTGTCAGATTTGATTTACTAAAATTTTGTGAAGAATTTTTCATTTCCGTCCATGAGGAATCTGGTCTGTAGTTTCCTTATCTACAATTAGTGTTTTTTCCAATTTGACTTTCAAGGTCATGCGGGCCTCATAAAAGAGTCTGTGTAAAATTGGAATTATTTCTTCCTTAAATTCTTTGGTAAAATTCACCAATGAAGCATTATGGACATGGGATTTTGTTTGTGGGACTGTTTCTAACTACAAATTCAATTTTTCTACTACATTCAGGGCTATTCAGGTTACCTCTTTCCTCTTGAATATGGTTTGGCAGTTTGTGTCTTTAAAAGACTGAGCCAGCTGGGTACCAGGGTGCACACCTGTAATCCCAGTGACTTGGGAAGCTGAAGCAGGAGGATTGCAAGTTCAAGGCCAGAGGCAGCCAGCGAAACTTAGTGAAACTCTGCCTCAAAACGAAAAATACAAACAGGGATAGGGGTGTAGAATGCTTGCCTAGGATGCACAAAGACATAGGTTCAACCCCCAGTACTGAAAAAAAAAAAAATGACTGTGTCGTTTCCACATGAGTTGTTCAATTTTTTGGCTTAAAATTGTTCATGATTTTTCCTATTATCCTGTTAATGTCTGTAGAATCTGTAGTGATATAACTCTCTTGTTACTGATATTCTCTCTTGTCCCCTAAATAGAGATATTTAAGTTTTTATTCATTTGGCAAAGAATTAACTTTTGTTTCTATGAACTTCCCCTATTTTTTGGTGTTTTTCTAGCATCAATTTGAGAACTTCCTTCTGTTCTAACATAGGTATTTAGTGATATAAATTCTTCTCGAAGTACTTCTTTACCAGCATCTCACAAATTTTGATGTTTTGTGCTTGAATTTTGAATCAGTTCAAAATACATTTCAATTTCCCTTTTGATTTCTTCTTTGACCCATGAGTCACGTCTAAGTGTGTTGCTTAGTTTCTGAAGACTTTCCAGATACTATTACTGATACCTAATTTAATTCCACTGTCATCAGAAGAGATATTTTGAGTGATTTTAATCCTCTTAAAGGTAAGGCCTAGCGTGTCAATGAAAAAAAGGAAGACCCTCAACTGGATGGATTGACACTATGGCTGCAACAACGGACTTAAACATAAAAAAGATTGTGAGCATGGCATAGTATTGGGTACTATTTCATCCTGTTGTACATACGGTCGCCATGAGTCAGACATGGCTTGATAGCACCTAACAACAACAACATAGCCAAGAAAATGGTCTCTCTTAGTAAAGATTACTCTGTGTGCATCAGAGAAACAAATGTATGTTCTTCTGTTCTTGGGTGGAGCATCTATGGGTGGATTAGAGAAGAGCCCACTAATGTGCTTCAATCCTATGTCTTTATTAGTATCCTATCTACATGTCCAATCAGTTATCAAAAAAGGAGTACTGGTATCTCTAACTATAGCTGTAGATTTTTCTATTTCTCTTTGCAGCTTACCCTGTTTTTGTTTCAGGCATTTGAAGCTGCTATTAGGTACAGGAATGTTTGAGATTATTTTCTCTCAATGGATTGCACCTTTGTCATTGCAAAATGACCTCTCTTTGTTGTTGTTGTTGTTGTTCTTAGGTGCCATCCAGTTAGTATCCAACTCATAACGACCCTATGTACAACAGGTGAAACAGTATTGTCAGTGCATCTCTGCTGTTCACAGGGTTTTCAATGGCAGATTGATTTTTGGGAGTGGGTTGCTAGGTCCATCTCTCAAGCCTACAGCACCTGGTGTTCCCGAAGTCTCCCATTCAAGTACTAAGCAGACCGACCCTGCTTAGCTTCTGAGATCTGACAGGATCAGATGCCACAGGGCTATAGCTGCAGGCGACCTCTCTTTATCTATGATAATTTTGCCTACATTTTTACCTTCATATCAGTATAGTCACATAAGATTTCTTTAATTAGTGTTAGGCTATATATTTTTCGTGGTTGGGGCTATGACCTGGTAAAGCGCTGTGCTATAACTTTAAGGATGGTTGCTGGGTGAGCATACCAGTCCTTCCCCCTGGGCATGTTCGTGCTGCTCCCATGGCATACACGGACATAGCATTAGTCAGCCCTGATCCTTGGGATAAAATAGACTTTCTGCAAATCCCTTTCCATCTCTCTGATGATATGAGAAAATCTCACTTGTTACCACTCTGTTCGAACACCTCTCTGACACTTACTAATCTCCCTGTTTCAGCAACAAGTAGTTTTGGAACGCAGAACTTTCAGCAAGAAATCATATGTGGCCAGCTACAGGTACTAGTATATTATTACCGTTCAGCCACCCTCAGGTGTCATGATCGTAAGATGCCCCGTTATTTTTGCATACCTCTAAGGAAGGAAAGCCTGCAGCTGTAGCCCTGTGGCATCAGATCCTGTCAGATCTCGGAAGCTAAGCAGGATGGGACCTGGTTAGTACTTGGATTGGAGGCCACATGGGAACACCAGGGGCTGTAGGCTTGGGAGACAGACCCAGCAACCCACTCCCAAAAATCAGTCTGCCTTTGAAAAACCTATGACCAGCAGAGAAGCACTGACAATAGTGTTCACCTGTTGTACACAGGGTCTCTATGAGTCCAACACCGACTCTGCGGCACCTAACAACAAGGAAGGAAAGAATCTTCCAACTCATTGCAAAAGATCATTCATTGTGGGTTGCATCCCAATTTCAAAGCTGCTGATAATATTTTTAAAAGGAAAAAAAAGCAGACAAAACAAAGAGTAACCAAAACATTGTGCCTCCTGATGACAAAATTCAATATTCTTACTGTTTTTGTATTTGTACTTGCCTTTTGCTTATGGCTGGTGATAAAGGTTTCTCATTCACAGGGGTTACATAAATCAGCTTTTGAAATACATATGTTTAATGGAAGGATGAATATGATGAAAGTATATTATATACCTGTATGAAGATCTCAAAACAAAACCCTTTATGTTGTATAATTTGTTGTTGTTGTTGTTAGGTGCCGTCAAGTCAGTATCCGACTCATAGTGACCCTCTGTACAACAGGGGAAACACGATTGTCAGTGCTTCTCTGCTGTTCATAGGGTTTTCAATGGCAGATTGATTTTTGGGAGGGGGTTGCCAGGTCCTTCTCCCAAGCCTATAGCTTCTGGTGTTCCCAGGCGGTCTCCCATCCAGGTACTAACCAGGCCTGACCCTGCTTAGCTTCCAAGATCTGACGGGATCGAATGCCACAGGGCTATGGCTTGGATCCATTGTATAATTAGTATATGCTAATTGAAAGAGAGCCTGCAGCTGTAGCCCTGTGGCATCCGATCCTGTCAGGTCTTGGAAGCTAAGCAGGGTGGGGCCTGGTTAGTACTTGGATGGGAGACTGCCTGGGAACACCAGACCCTGTTGGACCGGGCTTGGGAGATGGACCTGGGAACCCCCTCCCAAAAATCAATCTGCCACTGAAAACCCTATGAACAGCAGAGAAGCACTGACAATAGTGTTTCACTGGTTGTATGTAGGGTCTCTATGAGTCAGATACTGACTCGACAGCACCTAACAACAACAACAATAACAATTGAAAAAGAAGTAAATATGTTTAAAGAAATCAAGAGGATTGATTTTGACAATTTTTTTTTTTTTTTTTTTTTTTTGCAGTACTGGGAGTTTGAACCCAAGGTCTGTGTGTGCCAGGCAGGTGTTCTACTACTAAACTGCACCCCCGAATCCCTTTTCCATTTTTCATTTTGAGATAGAGTCTTGCTAAGTTGCACAGGCTAGCCTCCAATTTGTGAGCCCCTGCCTCAGCCACCTGAGTGTCTGGGATTACAGATGTGTGTCACAACACCCAGTGAGAAAAATATTAAGTAAATTAGAGCACTATTGAAGCAGACACTGCAAGCTGATTTCTGAGCAAGTAAAGATTGGGAATCGCCACTGCAAGTGATTTGATAGGATGGGTACAACATCGCCTCCAGGCCTATTTTAATATGGAAGAGAGCTTCCCACATCTGGAGACACCCCAAATGAGCATTTAGTTCATTTCCTCCCTTCTGTTTGATGGAGAAACTGAAACCAAGAGAGAGGGAGGAGTGTAATGTGAGTTCTTCGTTGACTTTGGTCTCTGCCTTGGAAATCCAGCTGGCTTTCGCATCACTAGCTACACGCTCCTGCTTGGGGAAGGGGGTCTCCCATATAAAGCTTCTCTCCTTACAACTTCTTCTCCTCTTCCATTCCCAGGACCACATTCTAAGCCACATGGCTCACTATATTGTTCAGATGGACCCCCTTGCTGAGTCCAAACCGAGAAGTGGCTTGCGTAAGCCCTTCCCTTCCATCGCTCATCCATTGCCATAGTTTGGATCTGAAGGTCTGCCCTGAGTCTTATGTGTTGCTGGCTTTGTTTCCTCCTTGACAGGATTAGGAAACACTGGAAAGGTGAAGAGCCAGGGCTGCCTAGTGGGAGGCTTTAGGTCATTGGGCCACGACCTTGAAGAGGATTGTGGGACCCCAGTCTCTTCTCTCTCTTTTTGTTGTCTGCCATGAGGGAAACAGCTTTGCTCTGCCACATATCCACGCACTATGTGCTGCCATGGGCCTAAAACAATGGGGCCAATCAGTCATGAACCAAAACCTCTGAAACAGTGAGCCAAATAAACCTTTTCTCTTTATAACTTGATGTTCTTGGATACTGTTTTATTTTTTATTTTTCTTTCTATTTAATTTTTGGGTTTATTTTTTGAAGTACTTGAGAGTTGAAGGGGCTTACACATCCTTTGCAACTGCATTACCACTGGGCTGCACCTCTAGCCCATTTTTATTATCATTCTTTACTTTGAGACAGGGTCTTGCTAGGTTATACAGGTTGCCTCTGGCCTCGAGCTCAACCCACCTACCTCACCCTCCTGAGTTGCTGAGATTACAGGCATGCACCTCCATGCCTGGCTTCTGGGGTATTTGTTATGGTAACAGAAAGCTGACTGACACAGCCATTCCTGAGGTCTGCATTTTGTCCATTGGTTAGCTGGAAGACATCTTCAAGTAAATTTTTCAAGTAAGGTAAATGAGAATATGCTTTTGCAAGCCCTTGAATGTATAAAATTCTTTGGGTATAAAATTCTTTGGTCACATCTGTTATTCTTTTACTATTCCCTCCTGGGCCATTAATTATTGCAGAAGAGAAAATGGAGTCTGTGGAAGGTAAAATGGTCCTTTGCATGTTTAATTATTTTCTGTCTAGATCTGTCTAGAAGATTTTTAATTTAATTTGGGGATTCAAACCCAGAATTTATCTAGTCATGGTAATTTTTTGCATCCTTTTTTCTATAACAGAGTGATATTTTTAAAAACATTATTAAGATTTTTTTGGTGGTACTGGGGACTGACCCCAGGGCCTTTCATATACTTTGCAAATACTCTCCCACAGAGCTGCACCCCCAGACCATTTTGTTATTATTTTTTACTTCCTGTTTTGAGACAAAGTCTCACTGTGTTATGCAGGCTGCCTTTGGCCTCAAACTCATGATACTCTTGCCTCAGCCTCCTGCATTGCTGGGATTACAGGCATGCCTTGTGCCACCTACCTATGTCATTAAGATGCTTTTTAACTTTGAGCTGTTTCTGTTGTATCTTTGGTTAGTGCTGAAGCTACCATGCCTGGTTTTCATAATGATTGTCATAATAAATTGAGATTTTGCCCATAAACAACCAGGGTGGTGCCTGGCATTCACTAAGTGCTGGGTAATTTTAATTCTCTTTCCTCTCCCCTTTCATGGTCATCCTCTGGAGTAGCTAGGCTGCTTCTTTGGGAAAAGCTCATATATATTCATAAATTAGGGGGGCTATCATAGTTCTCATCAGATCCCCAGATTAGGTCCAAGACAGGGTGCCTTATGATTTCCTGGGACACATGAGGTTCTGGCCCTGAGTGAAAGAGGCTTTGAGATCTGGTCTCAATCTCTGGGAAAGCACTAGGCTTTTGATCTCATGCAAACCAACCGAAACACCTCCTGAAACATTTTTAGCATAGAAATGTGCATTTTGAACTTTCAGCAAGTGAAAAAGCATAGAAATTCAGCTTTCTACAAGTGCAATTAGGCTGGCTAAGCAAATGTAAATAGGATCAAACAGAATCTCTTAAAAGAGGAAGAACTTTTAAAGACCCATCTATAAATTGCCCATGTTAATTATAAATCAAGCACTCTAGGAACATCCATTGATAAGTGATTTCATGCAAATTATTAATCTCTGCAGAAGCTCATTCACAAAATGATCTGTGTGCTAGTTACAAATCATACAACTTACATATATATACAGCTAGTATATGTGCTGGAGAAGGACCTGGCAATCCACTCCCAAGGCAATCCCGAAACAATCTGCCATTGAAAAACCTATGAGGGTCGCTATGAGTCGGATACTGACTCAACGGCACCTAACAACAACAACAGTATATGTGCTAATTACAAAAGTCATTTTATAGAGTACCATTAACAAATTAAACGTGCTCACTTCTCACTAACCACTTTAGAAAATTATATGGACTGATGATTTTCATGCTAACTACATGGCAAATAATTTGAAACATATTTGGAAATAATTCATGTGCTAATTACACAGAAAACACTTTTAAAACTCTAGGATAGAAATTATTTATGTGCTAACAACGCATCTAACACTTTAGATACCTCCCAATCCACATGATTTATGTATAATTACACACCAGACACTTCAGGAATGCCATGTGCAAATAATTTATGTGCTAATTACACCAATACTAAATTTAAAAAGTGTCTAATCACTTATATACTAATCACAAATCCTATCACTTCATAGCAATTGATACAGATTCTAATTATTAGATGTTCTTACATGTTTTCCTGTAAGAACTCAATGTCATTGACAGATTGACAGCTTTCTCTGGTCAGTACTTACTATGAATGTAAATCAGATGGTCATGTTCATAACGAAAAGGTTTTAGGATTTGTTCTTTAGTACCCTCCTTTCCTTCCCCAGTCCTGCCTAGTTATGGCCATGTGATTACATTTGGAGGGGCTGAGAATCTGAAGAACCATCTCTTATGGTCAGTTTGTAAGTATTAACCTAGGGTAAGAAGGTTCTCTTCCTTTTTTCTTCTTGGAAACAACGAATTAAAGTAAAAAAGCATAAGTTTTTATTAGGTGGGCTCTAAATCAATATTTCAAATTCTAAGGGGGTATTACTGTCTGTGGTCTACAGCTGTACCACCCTGGTGTCTGATCCCATCAGATCTCAGAAGCTTAGCAGGGTTGGGCCTTTTTAGTCCTTGGATGGGAGACCACCAGGGAACACCAGGTGCTGTAGGCTTGGGAGAAGGACCTGGCAACCCATTCCCAGAAAACAATCAGCCATTGAAAACCCTATGAATAGCAGAGAAGCGCTGACATAGTGCCGGGCAGTGTTTCATTCTGTTGTACATCAGGTCACTATGAGTCGAACCCAGCTAGACAGCACCTAACAACAACATTACTGGCTTCAATTTATTGCTTTGTAAACATACTTATGCTGTCTATGATGGCCACAACTACCTTCTCATGTCCTCTTCTAAAAGGTTCCCCCTTTGAGGCCGGAGTGATGCTCGGAGGTAGAGCATCATGCTTGCCTAGCTTGTCTGAGGTTGTGGGTACCATGCCCGGCACCACAAAAGTCAAAACGATTTCTGCATGGATCAACTAATTGCCCTCATATGTCACAAAAGTGGGAGGAATCAAGAGTGGGGATTAGAAGTTCTCATTTAGCAAATGGGAAAACTGAGGCTCAGGGCAGTACAGCTGTCCTTCCCCTGCCAGCCCTCGCTCCAAAGTCTGCCAGCCTCCACAGCTTCTCCCACCTCTCCTCCAGGCAGCCTGTCCTTTACACGAGACCCTCCAAGCTGCCTCCTCTCAGAACCCAAACCCCAACAGCAGTCACGGGCCCTGCCCTCTCCAGGTGCCTCCTCCCATCCTCTCTTCCTGACATCCTTGGCCCGCTGGCCTCGCCCCCTGCGCCCACCTTGCTGGCATTTCCAAAGCAGACTGGAGTCCTGCCGTGCCTCTCACCTCTTTAAGACTGAGAATGGATATCCCAGAGATTGCAGCTTAATTGACTGATTAATAACGGAAACCCTAATTGAACGCTCCCAGCCCATATGTACGATGTCTTAGTGCCAGAGCCTTGAGAATAAACACGCAGCGGGGGTCTGGACTGCAGAGCAAGCACTGGCACTTTCCACTTAAGAGTCAATCTCGTTATACAGAGAGCTGGTCTGTGGAACCCCTGCAGAAGCCCGGGCTCTTGGGGCAGATCCCCCTGTGCCGGCCTCCCCAGCTCCAACCTGCATCCTGGCTGGGAGGATGCAAAAGTCAGGGCGACGCCTCCTCTCCTCTCCCTTCCTCTCCTCTCTTCTCCTCTCCCCTCCTCCGATCTGCCCTCCTCTTTATTATTTGCTCCCCTTGCCGCATACCTGAGCAGCTCCGTAAATATTCATGAGATGCCATTGTGAGTTCTGTGACAAGCTCTGCAGGGCCCTGGGGTGATGGGTAATTTGGCATCGCGGTACTGAGGACTGAGGGAGACCGTGAGAGCCAGGCATCCATCTCCGGCCTGTTCCTCTCAGATAGTGTCAGGGTAGCCTGATCCCAGGGCCCCTGGTGCTCAGGATGCTGAGGCAGAAGTGCTGGGCCAGGCTCCGAGTGATGGGGAGGACGCGCAAGGGACCCTGCACCCCAGCCTCATTCTCCTGCCCTGCTGCTGGCCACATCCCCTGGGGCCACACAGGCATCTGTAGGAGTTTGCTCAGCTGTCATGATGAAGTACAGCCACCTGGGCAGCTTCAACAACCAAAATGCACTCTCTCAGCTCTGGAAGCTGCAGGTCCAAGGTCAAGGTGTGGCAGGGTTGGTTTCCCTGGGGCCTCCCTCTTTGGCTCCCAGATGGTGGCCACCAATTCACAGTCCTCTCTATTTACACAACTCTGGTGTGTCTCTGAGTCCATGCCTGCCTTTAGAGGGGCACTGATCAGATTGCACAAGGGCCTCACCCTCGTGCAATCATGATCATCTTTGTAAAGATCCTGTCTCCAAATACACACAGTCACATTCTGAGGGGCTGAGAGTTAAAGTTTCAGCATGTGAATTTTAGGGTAGAGATAATTCAGCCCATTATAATATGGCTGCATGAATATATCCAAAACCCCTTAACCTCAATATGCCCAAACATGTCCTACAACCTTGGGCCTCTGCCCAGGCCCCTGGTCCCCTTAGTCTCTCCCACCTACCAGAACTTTTATGTTGAGGTGCAATCCATACCAAAGCCTTCAGTACAGACTGTGCCTCAGCATCAAGAAAACAAAAATTTTGACAACTGAGTCAGTAAGCAACTTCGTGATAAATGGAGAAGAGATTGAGGTTGTCCAAGATTTTGCTTTATTTGGTTCCACAATCAACAACCAGTCAAGAAATCAAAAGACGCATTGCATTGGGAAAAGCTGTTGCAAAAGACCTCTTTAAAGTGTTGAAAAGTAAAGATGTCACACTGAAGATGAAGGTGTGCCTGACTCACGCCATGGTGTTTTCAGTCATATCATATGGTTATGAAAACTGAATGTTGAACAAGGGAGACAGGAAAAGAATTGATGCTTTTGAATTATGGTGCTGGAGACAAATATTGAATATACCATGGACTGCCAAAAGAATCAACAGATCCATCCCAGAAAAATATGCAACGAGAGTACTCCTTGGAAGCAAGGACAGCTAGACTGTGTCTTATGTATTTTGGACATGTTGTCAGGAGGGACCAATCCCTGGAGAAGGACATTATGTTTGGGAGAAAGGCAAGTCAACAACAACAAAAAAGGAAAACCCTCAACTAGATGAATTGACACAGTGTCTGCAACAATGGGCTTAAACATATAAAAGATCATGTGTGTGGCACAGAATCAGGGAGTGTTTCATTCTATTGTACATAGGGTTGCTATGAGTCAGACCTGACTGGACAGCAACAACCTAGCAGAATGCCACCAACATGAGCTGGAGACCTTGGACACATTTTGACCTATCTTGTCCCCTCATCTCCAGCCCTGCCCCCATTGACTCACCTCCCCTATACATCCCCAAGCCAGGATTTCCATTGCCCCTCCTTAAGCCCCTATTGTCTTCCTGTACCCCAGCTTGCACACCTGCAGCCAATTCGGTGATGCACAGCTGGTTATACAGCCTCATACCTGCTCAAACCCTGACCTTGCCCTTCCTTCCACCATTCAGCCCTGACATCAGTCAGCATTGTCCCTGGGCAGTCCTGCACTTGCCAACCACATCTTGGCCTCTTCTCCAGCCTTCTCTAACCATCTCATCCACAAGGATGGCCTTGGACTCCAGCCCTGCCCATTGCTCTTCCCTCCACACCACCTGCCTGGCCACTCTCATCCACTTCTGTAGCTTAGCTTCCCTGCTCCAGTTACAGGTTACTTGGAGAGCTCTTGATCCAGTCCCTAGACCCAGGCCTCTCAATTACTTTCAAACCCAAGTATGCTATGACCTTTCATCCACAGTCACTAAATAAGAAAACAACCCTGTCGAATAAATGTGTGTTGTGAGATGATTTCTGAGGCAGAGCTCATGGTCATTGTTTCATTTGCATTGAAAGAGCTCACCAGACACACTTCTAAGTAAACACGGTCAGTCCCCTGGGGTAAATGTGGGCTTGTATAAGAGCCACATAAGTGGGCCTTACAGTGAAGTGGAGTAGACACTCACTTGCTCCCTAGGGGCAGGTATAGAACCAGAAACACACGACTTCCCCTCTGTCCGCACTACAATCTCCCAATGAGCAAGGGTCCATTTGTATCATGATGGGGATGAGTTTCCCGGGAGGAGCAAACCTATCTTGGTGCTTGGGGAAAAGGGCTATCTATGGCTGAAACAGGGAGAACCTCCTGGAGCTGCCGCCGAACTTGACAGGGTAAAACAGTCAGCAACCTAGGGTGTTCAGTGACACCCTCCTGGGTGGTCATGACCTCCAAAAGCCTACCTGAGACCTTGAGCATGGAGCAGCTCTGTAACCTGGGTGGGAATCTGGAAGAGCATTCACAAGCTGAGCAAATAGGTGTACCAGGCTACACCTGGCACGTTTCCAACAGCTCCCCCTGGTGGAAGATGAAAAAACTCTTAATCGTTTGTGAGATCTCTGCCTGGCTTCACAAGCAAGACTGACCTCTTGTACCAGACTTTCTGGACAATTCACTAGTAGAAGAAAAAGATTCCAGAGAGAGAAATTGAACTTCCTGGTAAATATAGCACATCGGAGTTTGAATAACAAATTTAAGTATTTGAAAGACACTTTAGTCTCACCACAGACGATATTTCAATGGTAAATAATAGGACTGTGAAAATAATTCAATATCATTATTCATCAAAGAAAATCAAGTTAAAATTACAACTGTATATGACTGCATGTGCTCCAGCATGACTAGAATGAAAAATCTGATATCATCAAGTGTCAGGCAAGACATGGAGCACCAGGAACTCTCGTACCCATGGTGGAGTACACATTGGCTCAACTACATTGGAAAACTGTTTGACCATAGCTGCAAAGGCTGAAAGCATAGATTATGACCCAGGAATTTCATTTGTGGGTCTTATTACGCATATATACACAGAAATGTCTATATATTTATAGCAAAGTACCTATATAAGACTATTCATAGTAGCACTACTGATAGCCTAAAACTACCTAAATGCCTATCAGCAGGTGACAAGATGAACAAATTATGGTATGCTCATATAATGGATTGCTACTTAGGATGAAAAAAGGAGGAAGAAGCAGAAGGAGGAGAGGGAAGAGGATAATGAAGAGAAGGAGGGGAACTATGACAACACAGAAGAATCTCACCATCTCAATCTTTAGCAAAAGAAACCAGGTTCACAGAAAAGAGTCCAGCATGATAGTTCTATTTCTGTGAAGTTTGAGGACTACCAAAACTAGTCTATGGTGACAGAAGTCAGAATATGGCTCCTTGGGAAGGAGGAGCACTGGCCAAAGAGGGCATTGGGAGGCTGTGGAGGTACAAGAAAGATTCTTGGGATCCATGGGGTACTTGTATCCATCTTGCGATTGGTTGAAATGTTTTCTTCCCCAAATTCATATGTTAAAGATGTAGCCCAAAATAGGAGTGCCTTTGGAACAGGGCCTTTGGGAGGTAATTAGGGTTAAATGAGCTAATAGACTCCTGATCTCATAGGATTCGTACCATTATAAGAAGAAACAGCAGAGAGCTCATCTGAGTGCTCGCCCCTAGCCTACACACATGCACCAAGGAAGACAACATGAGCACGCAGCAAGAAGGGGTCCTCCATAAGACCGAAAGAGATCCTGCACCAGAAAGCCATCAGCTGGTGCCTTGACCTTGGACTCCCAGCCTTCAGCATGAGAAAAATAGATTTCTCTGACTCACCATCTGTGGCGTTTCATTACGGCAGCCTGAGCCTGAGCTGCCTGTATGTTGTTGTTGTTATTAGGTGCATCAAGTCAATGTCTAACTTGAATTGACCCTGCATACACTATTGTCAGTGCTCCTCTGCTATTCATAGGGTTTTCAATGGCTGATTTGTTTTTTGGGAGTGGGTTGCTGGGTCCTGTAGGGGTGAGGCAGAGAGAGGAAGGGAGGAGACATGGCTCTGAGGCTGCTTGGCTTGAGGCTCATCTAGCCCACCTCGAGTCCTGACCTCACAGCACCCTCCTTAGCCCCAGAGGATGGCTGGTTAGCTAGAGACGGGTAAGATTCCTCAGGGGAGGAACTACCTAAGATAGACACAGTCGCAGAGGGGCCATCAGGAGGGAACTTGGGGGCCAACAGAGGTGGGGCACAGACCCTTACTACCCCCCAACCTTACAGGGACCTGAACACTCACCCCTTTTGAGAGAGGACTCCTGCCTCTATGGAAAATGACCCTTAACAGCTCCCCGTTGGCATGCCCGTCTGAAGCCTACAGGGTGGAGCCCTTGAGGTCGAGCCCATGAGGCAAGGCAAGATGGCCCCTGCCCAATGAAGCTAAATATCCCTCCTGGAATTTCTTGCTGAGTCATTGTCACCCAATATCATCTAATTGGTTGGTCCAATCACCTGATGTCACCTAATTGGCTAAGCCAAAACATCATCAAAACAGATTCTGATTGGTTAACCCAAAAGGCTTATAAACATGGTACAGAGGAATAAAGCTGAGTTCCTTGTTGCATCCTAAAGAGGTCCCAGAGTGGTGTGCCTCCATCAACTCAAGAGTAGCGGGTTTGTGCGTGGGGTTTCAACTCCCAGCCAGAGAGAGCCCCACAGGGTCCTTCTCCCAAGCCTACCAGTACCTGATGTTCCCAGGCAGTCTCCCATCCAAGGACTATCCAGGCCGACCCTACTTAGCTCCCGATATCTGACAGGATGAGGCTTCACAGTGGCACGGCTGTCTGTATGAGACAGGTAAACACGTGTAGACGTCCCTATGCATGTGGATATGTGGAACTCAGCCAAGCAGTTCATGCCTGTGTTCATCACATTTTCATTACTGTGACAAGATAACCAAGAAAGATCCAGTTAGAGGAGAAACTATTTATTTTGGCTCACAGTTTCGGAAGTGTGGGTCAGTGGTCACGAACACTGTTGTTTCTGGGAAGACCGCCATGGCAGTAAGCAGAACTGTTCACCTGAGGGTGGCTGGAAGGCAGAGAGAGGGAGAGGAAGGGGCAGGGACAAGATGTAGCCTGCACGGTGCATCCCCAGGGACCTACTTCCTCCAAGGAGGCCCTGCCACCTGTGGCTTCCATCGCCTCCCCTGTAGCCCAGGTCGCTCTGAAGCCATTCACAGATGAATGCAGTGAAGAGGTCAGAGCCCCACCTGTGGGCACCGCCACCCTGGAGGCCTCTCAGCCTTAGGAGACACTCAGGAGCCAAGCCCTGGCCGTGCCTTTTCCTCTGTGAGGTAAACAAAAATACAACACGAAAATAAGGAAGAGAAAGAGGAACAGCTGCCCTTGCGATCTCGCTGTGCCCCTGAGCCAGGGCACAGCTGGTGGGCTGATCGGCGTCACCTGGGGCTGCGCCCATTTGACAGATGGGAAAAGTGACGCTGGGAATGGTGGCACCGATGTGGCTCTAGTTCAGCTTGGCACCCAGTGATGCTGTGTGCCGTCCGCCAAGCCCTGGGGCGGGGGTGGAGGGGCTCGTGACTGCAGAGCCCAGGTGGGTGGCATTTATAGCACAGTGCAGCCCACATGGTGACGGGCTTCCTGGAGACCATGAAAGACCCAAAAGGCCACCCAGCCCAGGGCAGGGGGATCTTCAGAGCCAATGCGTCAGGGCGGCCAATGACTGTGTGTTAAGCCACTGTCCATGCCAATCCATGACGACATCTCTATGCCTCACTTCCAGACCAGCAGCCTCCCCAGATGCCTGCTGGGAACGCAGATCTGTGGCCCCACTCTGACCTAGGACATCTGAATCATCATTTTATCAAGAACCCCAGGGAAAGCACATACAGGCTGGAAAATGCTGGTCCAGATGTTCTAGAAGGATGTGGGCAGCCACTCCCAAAAAACAATCAGCCATTGAACACCCTATGGATAGCAGAGAAGCAGGACAGTACTGTTTCCTTTGTTGTACATCGGGTCGCTATGAGTCAGGTACCGACCCGATGGCACCTAACAACAACAGCAGCACATATTTTATATAATGTTGTATATGTCTTTTATTGTATATATGATTGTCCTCCTGTGTCTATGGGGGCGGGTCCCAGGACCCTCTGGGATACCAAAATCCATTGATGTGCAAGTCCCTTACATACAATGGCAAAGTATTTTCATAGAACCTGGACACACCCTCCTGTATTCTTTAAACCATTGCTTGTTGTTAGGTGCCATCCAGTCAGCTGCCTGCATCCTTCTAGAACATCTGAAGAGCACAAGGTGTTACCCTCTGGCCAGAACGAGCCCCCTACTTCCCCCCACCTGGCTGTGAACAAAATGCACGCTCCAATCCCACGCGTGCGGGTCTCTAGGGCCCAGGGGACTGTGTGCCTGTGCTCAGCTCCCCACCCAGCACGCCTGTCCCAGGCAGGTGCGCGAGCCTGTGATCAGGCAATTAGAGCCACTGATTGGAAAATGGGCCGCTTACCCTCGACAAAAAGGGTTTCTCCTCTCTGAGCTCTTGGACAAAGCAGGCTTCCAGGGCAGCTAATTGCCTGATAGGTAGCAAGGCCTGTGCACCTACAGGGCCTTTTAGCTCAGTTAATAAAGCAATTTGCCTGGCCTTTTGTCCTTCCCTTGTTGTGATTTCTCGGCTGACACAGGTTTTACACAAGGAGAAAGTTATACAAAGGCTGCTTAATCCAGATCTCAGCACCTGGAGTTTCCTAGGTACTAGCCAGGCCCAGGGGGCTGGAGTTCAGCTCAGTTGGCAGAGTGCCACTCTGCACTCTCTGAGGCCCTGGGTTCAATCCCCAGCACTGCAAAAATGGGAGGAGGACGTGGCAGCCCACTCTTGAAACAATGACCCATGGAAAACTCTGTGAATAGCAGAGAAATGCTGACACAGTGCCAGGCATGGCACAGTGTCGGGAGTGTTTCATTCTGTTGTACACAGAGTCACTGTGAGTCGGACCCAACTCAATGGCACCTAACAACAAGAAGCCAGGCCAACGACAAAGTCACGAGAGAACAGAGGCACCTGGGACAAAGTACATCTCCACCTCACCCCTACTCCCCATTCCTGCCCCAGGATCCAAAGATCCAGCAGGTATGTGAATATTTGCATAGTTCACAGGTTAGCCTGAGAATTAATTAAATTAGATCCTATGGGGTTTGGCTCCGTTGGTGGAGCGCTGCTCTGTACTCTCTGAGGCCCTGGGTTTGATCCCCAGTACCACAAAAACGTGAGGAGGTGGTAGTCCACTCCCCAAGCAATCCCCAAACAATCAGCCATTGAAAACCCTATGAGGGTCACTTTGAGTCAGATGCAACTCAACAGCAGCTAACAACAATAACATACACAAAGAGGGGTTGGTAACATAAGTTTGTTAAAAGATAGAGGCTATTTTCTTAGGCTAGATAATTGAAATATTATAGAGGCATTTTTATCTCAAAATATATGCATTCTAACTGGGAAAATTTCCAATCAATCTTCACAGTTTGGGAATAAAATATTTCCTGGGACATTGGACTTTTGATGTTAAAACCAGGACAGTCCCAGGAAAACCAGAACAGTTAATCACGTATTAATAAGTTGGAGCCTGGCTCTGTTCTAGGGCCTGGGAGTACAGCCCTATCGTCAGGGAGAAATAGGATCTAATGGGGTGTGGGGGGCAGAAACAATAAGTAAACAGAATATTAACCGGGTGGTAAGTGTTATGCTAGAAACAAAGAAAGAACTATAATTGGGTGATCCAGGAAGGCTTCTCTGAAGCATGGCAAATGGTAGGCATCGAGCATTTGAAAGGATGTGTGTGTGGTGGTTGAGAGAAAGAGAAATGTGCATTCCAAGAACATGCAGTGGCAAGTGCAAAGGTCTTGAGGCAGAGCAGCACCTGGCATGTATAAGTTAGAAAGAGGTTGCTGTGGTGGAAGTGCGTGCGCATGTGTATGTGTGCATGCGTCTGCTGGTGGGCAACGAGAAGAGATAAGGCTGAGGTTAAAGAAGTAAGCAAAGATCCATCCATGCAGAGCTCATAGACCAAGGTAAGAGTCTAGTTTTTACTCTCAGTGTGATACAAAGCATTAAAGGGTCAGCCATGCTGGTCTTTTTCCTAACTTCTCACAGCAAACACTTGGCTCATTACTTCTCAGTCTCCTTTCTTTAGTAACAAGTGCATTTTAAGTCTATCTATTTGCCACTAAGTACAGCTATAGCTACCATCCATATACTTTCTTTGGTGATATGTCTGTGAAGACCTTGGGCCCATTTTTTGGTCTGGTTGTTTGTTTTCCTATTATTGACTGTAAGAGTTCTTTATACACTTTTGAATAAATACTTGATCATCTATGTCTTTTTGCAAATGTTTTCTCCCAGTCTGGAGCTGCACTGTACCAGTTGCCCATAACCAATATTTTAGTTACACTTTTAAAATTCTCCTAAGAGGTAGATATTATTATATCTCTTCATTCTCTGTGCTAGTTTGGAATTTTAAGTGTACTTGCCAGTTCTGTTGCTCACCCTTGCCTCTTCCATTCTAATCCTGACAACGTTCCAGTTTCTACTAAATTCTCTGGTAATTCTTTCAGTTTCTCTCTGAGACTTAAGTTCTCTTGGTTTTGTTTTTGAGGGTCTAAAATTGGTCTCCACTTTTTTATATTGGTTTAGCTATGAAAAAAAAAACATAAAGTTGCAATCTGATGTCCATTTCCCCTCCACCCTTTGAAAGGATTGCCTACGGTTTTGCACATGATGGGACCACAATCTGCTGCCAGTAGGACCCTTCTTCTCTTGCAGGTCACTAGCCCTTGTCATGTGGAAGCTTTTGGGATGGTCTTTTGGTCTTTGATGCTCCACATTTTTCTTATGGTGTGTCTCGGTAGAAATGTGTAGGTAGGTAGTTGGCTAGTTAGCCAGTTCTTATGTATTCATTCATTTACCCATGGAGAGGGAGGGTCCATGTCATTCTTTTCCCCCAAAACACATCATTCCTCAATTCCATCTCTGTCTCTTTCCCATGTGCCCCCTCCCATCACCCTTTTTCTCTCCTAGAGGTTCTATTTGCTCCCATGGGATCTGCCAATCTGTTTCTACACATGTCTTAATCATCTTGTCTTACATTCAATCACGCTATTTTATTCTGTTATATCCAGAATGGCTTCTGAAAGTACATACACCTATTCACTAATTCTCTGTCCATATAACCTGTTGCTGGTCTTATCCATTGAGTTTTTAATTGCAATAGATAGGTAGATGACATATAGATAGATAGATAGATAAACAGATAGATAGATAGATAGATAGATAAATACATCAAAACATAGATACATAGATCAATGGATAGATCAATAGATACATAGATTCATTCATGTTGTTGTTAGGTGCTGTCGAGTCATGTCCACTCATAGCAACCCTTATAGGGTTTTCAATGGCTGATTGTTTCATGATTGCCTCAGGAGTGGATTGCCACATCCTTCTCCCACTTTTGTGGTGCTGGGAATCGAACTCGGGACCTCAGAGACTACAGAGCAGCAACTAGAGGTTGATAAATAGATCTTAAATACTTAGGAAGATTTTACTCCTAGGTGGAAATTGGTGACTTGCTCTCTGTCTGGTACCTGGTAGGCTTCAGGATCGCTCCAGAATAGCTGCACTAGGCTTGCTCCACAGCTGAGAGCAGAGCAGCAAGAAGAAACAAATTAGCAAAGAGCGGAAGAAATAAAATGAGGCCACATAAGGCTGTATTTCTGCAGAACTGTTTCTGCTGAAGTGATGTCATTATGAAACATTGCAATGTATTTGGCTTCTTTGAGGGCATCGCTCGTGAATTCATTCTTTGGTAAATAAAGTCTCATTTGAAACATTTCCTTCAGAATGTGGAGTAAGGTCAACGTTAGGGAAATTCTCTGAAAAGCATTTTTCAACTCACTTTTAAATTCATTTGGTTTATTTATCCAGGGCTCTGGAAAATTCCAAACAAGCTTTTGCTTCTAATACCAGAGCACTCCTTATTGTTTTGATCATTTCTTTCTTCTTTTGAACTCCCATTGTATTGGTCCTGTGGTATGATTCATTTTAGTTTTCTAAAGGAGATGCTGAAATAATTTTCTTCTGAAAGTAATGGATGCAAATATTATTTTGAAAACCAGAAGAGAAAGAATCAGATTTCTCCTTCCTTTTTAATGTTCACTTAAGTTGGTATTTATCTACAGCCATACTGCCCTGGCTCCCCATCCTGTCTGATCTTGGAAGCTAAGCAGGGTCAGGCCTGGTTAGTACTTGGATGGGAGACTGCTTGGGAATATTGGGTGCTGTAGGCTTGGGAAAAGGACCTGGAAGCCCACTCCTGAAACAATCAGCCACTGAAAACCCTATGAATAGCATAGAAGCACTGACATAGTGCTGGGCATGGCATAGTGTCAGGGAGTATTTCGTTCTGTTGTACATAGGGTTGCTATGAGTTGGACCTGACTCAACGGCACGTAACAACAACAACAACAACAACAACAACAAGAAGTTGGGATTTATGTACAATCACTATGCACCCTGACTCATACAACACACTAAAATATTTATGTGATAGGACTTTACACCAGAGTGTTTTTCTTTGAGGAGATCATCCAAATGAGGTCATAAGATGCTCTTGAAATAATTTAAAGCATTAGACAAAATCTAAACAGCATTAGATCTCTCAGAAGCTGAGAGGCCACTGTATCAGCCAGCTTGGAATTACTATAACAAAATACCTGATGCAGTAAAGAGCTCGTAAAGAGAAAGGGTTTGTTAAGCTTATAGTTCTAGAGGTTCCAGTCCAAGACTGAGTAGCCCCATTGCTTTGGGTCTCTGGTGACATAATCTGGCACCAGACAGCAATAGTAGGGGATTTTTCATGGCACAAACTGCTTATATCATGACCCAGGAAGCAGAGAGATACTGAGAAACAGAAGTCCCACAATTTCTCTTGAAGTCATGCCTCTAATGATCTAAGCACCTTCCTCTAGGCCACACCTCCTAAAGACCTCTTCAAAGAGCCACGTGGGGGAGCACGCCTTTAACACACGAACCGTTGTGGGCACTTCTCCAAGCACAGCCGCCCCTTCACCCTGAGGGTGAGGTACATTTGGACTTTCATAGAGTCCGGGAAATGGGGGCAGAGAGGAACACAGGGACTGAGCAGGATCCTGACGCATGGTGGGCGGGACTCTAGCCAACTTAAAAACAAGATTCCCCCAGAAGGCAAAGGCTTAAGTTGTCTTTGTAGTCAATGAGCTGCTTCACCGCTTCTCTGGGGCTGCCAGGGAGCTCGGGATGGATTTTCAGCCACAGTCCTGGTGGCTGAGGGCTCAGAGGGGACAGAGGGCAAAATCACTGAGGTCTAGAAACTTCTCCTGTCATCTGGGTGACAGAATTCCCCCCAGAGCTGGCCTGAAAACTGCCAGCACTAACAGCTATGAGAAACGTGGACGTCCCTGAATCCCTGGAGCAGGACCTGGGAGCCCCTTCAGCTCCCCTTTATACTCTCCCATTATCCCCTCTTCTCTTCCTTCTAGCTCCTCTTCTGCCCCTTGCTTGTATTTTCTCCTGAGTCACTTGTCCACCATACTTCCCCTCCTTTCTCTTTTTTGTTCTTTTCTTCTGTCGTATCTCTCATTTTCTTTTCTTTTTCCTTTTCTCTGGCTATTTCACTCATTTCCCCCACCTCTTCTCCTTTATTTATTCTCTTTTCTTATCTTTTTGGTTTTTGGGGCTGGGATAGAACCAGGGCCTGGCACATGCTAGGAAAGTGCTCTACCAGTGACCTGCACCCCAACCTTTCTCTTACCTCTTCTACCTCTTTCTCTGTTTCCTTTTCGTTTTTCTTTCTTTTATTTTATTTTATTGTTTTATCTGGTACCAGGGCCTTGCATGTATTCTGCAGGTTCTTTACCGCTGAGCTGAACCCCTAGCCCATCTCTAATTTTTTGTCTTGAGACAGGGTTTCACTAGGTTGTACAGGCTGCCTCTGGCCTCAAACTTGCAATCCTCCTGCCTCAGCCTCCCAAGTTGCTGGGATCACAGGTGTGTGTGTGCCCCTGTACCCAGCTTCTATTTTCTTTTCACTTCCTTCCCTCTTTCTTTTTTCCCATCTAGTCTTCTCTTTTCCTTGCCTGTCTTCCCCTACCTCTTCTCTCTCTCTGTTTATCTCTGTTGCTGTCTTTCTCCCTCTCTCTCTCTCTCTCTCTCTCTCTCTCTCTCTCTGTCACACACACACACACACACACACACACACACACACACACACTCCTTTTTCAAGCCAACAGCAGATCAGACACTGGGTGACTTTGCTCTGCTTTGAAGGTACAGTGTTCTTACCAACCTGACAGACCAATGGGAGAAAACCCAAAAAGAACTCCCAGGAACTTGCCTGAGTCTCGTGGCCTCCACTACTGAAAGCCCCATCTGTCACAGGCGGGAGGCACCTTGCGACTCTTCTGTTGATTAGCTCCGAGGGAGGGGCGCCACCTCCTCTCCCAGAACTGTCAGCGTCTCCAATGTTGCTGGAAATGATTAGACACTGGGAATAAAAACCACCTCTCCAGGCTCCCCTGCACCCGCGTTAAACAAGGAACACGTCTGCTTGGATTTTCTGCAGGCCACGCCTCCTCCATGGCTGAAGGTTACAGGTGTCACCAATTTCAAAGAGTGAGGTGGCCCTGATAGAAAGGGGAAGGGCACTGCGTTGGGAAAGTGCTTCAGGCCGGATCCACTCAGCTGCCTTCCCCGCCCCTCCTGTCCTGCTCAGTGCCAGGCTGGTCACCCCCTGGCTTCACATCCTCTCTTGTCATTGTTCCCAGGTGTGGGGGAGCAGGTAGGAGGGTGGGGAGATGAATACATGCTGGATCTGCCATTCAGGATCATTGCCAGACCTACACTCGCTCATTCACACCTTCCCTTATGCAACAAACATTTATTAAGCACCTGTTGTATATAAGGCATTGGGCAAAGAAAAATGAATACAACCAGGGACCTGATAACCAAAGACTTTAAGGTTAGCAGAGAGACAGGCAAGCACAAGAGGGCAAGAACGGTCTCAGCAAGTAGATCTGGACACGCGCTTGCCTGTGAGCCAGCGTTCCGCTTCTAGGTATACATGCGGCAGAAATGTGTGCGTACACCAGCCAGATATTTATAGCAGTGGTGTTTGTCATAGCTGGCCACCGGCCATCAGCGGTAGAACAGATATGTAAGCTGTGGTCCATGTACACTGGGGAGCACTATATGGGGGTAAACATGGTGGGCGAACCTCACACACATAATGTTGAATGAATGGCGCAAGATGCAAAGGACAACAGAGAACAGGTCCATTTATAAGAACCCCCAAGAGGAAGAACTAATGTGTGGGGTCACCAGGGGCTATTAGCTTTGGAGGATTCAGTGGGATGGGGTACAACGGGGGGTGGGGCTTTTAGCATGCAGGTAGTACAGTTAGCCATTCATAGCTGTGGATTTGGCACCCGCAGAGCCAACCAGCCAATTGTTGGAAAAAATACAGACTTTCAGACTCTTTTCTTGTCCTTGTTCCTAAGCCATGCAGCATAACCGTTATTTACAGAGCATCTACATTGCACTGCATGTCATGAGTAATCTAGAGATTGACACTGCCTGCAGCCGTAGCCCTGTGGCATCCAATCCCGTCAGATCTCGGAAGCTAAGCAGGGTTGGGCCTGGTTAGTACATGGATGGGAGACCACCTGGGAACACCAGAAGCTGTAGGCTGGGAGAAGGACCTGGCAACCCCCTCCCAAAAATCAATCGGCCATTGGAAACCCTATGAATAGCAGAGAAGCACTGACAATAGCGTTAAACCTGTTGTACGTAGGGTCGGTATGAGTAGGATACCGACTTGAGGGTACCTAGACAGCACCTAACAACAACAAGAGATGACTTTAGAGGTTGTGCATAGGTTTTACTCAACTGCTGTGTCATTTTAGATAAGAGCCTGAGCACCTGCAGATTTGGATGTCTGCGGGGGACCCTGGAACCAACGAGGGGTCTCTGTTTTCTATTTCTTCACCAGAGCACTGGCAACAGGACTGTGTTAGTTTCGTGAAGGTTCTGTGGGCAGCGCGATAGATTTCCCATTATGATGGGTGCCTTTTCCATCCTTTTATACATCACATTTTAATTTGCTAATTTTGAGACTTTACGTTTTTAGCGTAAGGATTTTATTAAAGAACAAGTAGACCCTGGAGGACCTTCTCCAGCATGGTTGACTCCATGGTGTGGCCATGCTCTTTTTCCAGCACAAACGCACGGAATTCCAGACGCAGCACAGTAATCAGGGCCTGAACAGGATTCTACAACTTTTCCCAAAGTGGCAAAAGAAGCGAAACCTCCAGGATCCAGGAAAAAGGCAGAGGTCAAAGCCAGCCCACAGGGAAGCTGGCGCAGCTGCGGCCTGCCAACGGCAGAGCAGGTGCAGACCTGGAGGTGGCGGTCTGGGGTCCTCATGCCACAGGGACCAGAGATGCCACAGGTAGAAGGGGCAGAAACAGGCATCCCTCTGGAGGCGCTGCCAGGTCGTACAAATGAATCCACCCCTTCCCTGGCCCAGAGCCGCAGGTGGGAAGCAGGCAATAGGGAGATCTGGCGGGGCTGGTAGAAGCTGGTAGAAGAGTGAAGGGCCAACGGGACACCGTGGGGAAGCGCTCGCAAAGACTTCTTGACCTTGTCCTGCTCCATGAATGGACTTGGGCTGACAAAGGCCCCTGCCTCTGTAATGGGAAGGTCACAGATGACACAGGAACCGAATAATTGACCCAGGACAACTAAGATCCCTCGAGCCGTAGCACAGGAAGCTGGAATGTTCTCACTGTTTGGTGCTATAACTCGGGGCCCTGAGGAACCATCCAGAAGAGCCGGCTCTGTCCAATTTCAACTCACAATGAACACTCCAGAGGAGCAGAGGGGAGCCCCAGGGACGCCAGCGGTGGGAGCGATGAACGCAAAACCAGGGCCAGGAAAACCCGCGCAGAGAGCCATTGGAGAAGGGGTTAAGAAAAAGTGGTGTCTGACGTGATTACAAATCTGAGGGAGGCTCAAGAAAATACAAGGTGTGATGAGAGAGAGAAGCTTACAAAGGGTAGATTTTGAAAAGAAGCAGAGTATTTATTTTAACATGTCTTATTTGTGTATCTATGTACACATCTAGACATCAATTCACATCTCTCTGTAGCTATATATCTATTGATCTGTGCATCTATGCATTTATGTATCTAGCTATGGATCTTTCAGTCTATGAATGAGTCTGGGGCTGGGATTTAGCTCAGTTGGTAGAGCGCCGCTCTGCAGTCTCTGAGGTCCCAGGTTCTGTGGAGCACACGCCTCCTTGTCCAGCCTGGAGGTTCAGACAGGTGGCGCCGCCACGCACACAGATACTGAACACAATTCACTCAGGACCCTCGGGTGAGAGACGCAGACTCCTGCGGCCCACGGGACCCAGGAGGAGACGGGAGAAAGGAAAAACCTTGGGCAATTTTGCCTTCCAGGGGCAAACACCCGTGTTGTTCGTCTCCGTGGTCACGAGGAGACAGCTGTTGCTTCGTCGGTGATCAGACGGAGAGCAGGTTCTTTCCTTGATGATTGAGACGGGAGAGCGTTCCTCCCTCACTGAAGGTCTGGGGGAGAGCAGGAAAGCTATTTCCTCATCGGTGGTCCAGGCAGGAATGGGCGAGAAGGTCTTGCTTAGTCGATGGTGTGGGCAAAAGGCGAAGAAGGGCCTAAAAAGGGTCAAGCTGCCGCAGCGCAGCTCTTTATATAGCTTGCCCATGGAATGGCCTGAGCCAATCAGCTTTCAGTCCAATTGTCCAATCAGGAAGGGTTTTGTACAAACGTGCAACCAAGTTACTTTCATTTTCCCTAGATTTCTAATTTACAAACCAGATATTCAAAAGCCGTTTTCCCAGTTTGGGAGTTTTTGCCAATTCCCTCTCAATTTTTCCCTACAGGTTCAATTCCCAGCACCACAAAAATGGGAGAAGGACGTGGCAATCCACTCCTGAGGCAATCCTGGAACAATCAGCCATTGAAAACCCTATGAGGGTGGCTGAGTAGGACTCAACTCGATGGCACCTAACAACAACACGCTGGCCCTCTGTGTCTATTGGCTCTACATCCTTGGATGCTACCAATTATGGATTGAAAAGATATTTTAAAATGCAAGCGGTGATCAAACAATGCAGCGTATATATAAATAAAAAATTAGTACAGTAAAAAATCCATTGCCATTGATCTCCCCCACTTTTTATAAATTTAAACGTGTGCCATATTTTTTGATCACCTCTCGTACATCTGTACTGAACATGTGGAGACTTTCCCTTCTCATTATTCCCTGAACAAGACAGTGTAACAACTATTTACATAGCATTTGCATTGTATTAGGTATGAGAAGTCTTCTAGAGATGTTTGGCCTGCAGCTGTAGCACTGTGGCTTCTGGTCCCATCAGATCTCAGAAGCTAAGCAGGGTCGGGCCTGGTTAGCCCTGGGGTGCAAGACTGCCTAGGAACACCAGGTGCTGTAGGCTTGGGAGAAGGACCCAGTAACCCACTCCCAAAAATCAATCAGCCATTGAACACCCTATGAATAGCAGAGAAGTACTGACAATAGTGTCTCATCTGTTATATGTAGGGTTGCTGAGTCAGACACAGACTCGACGGCACCTAACAACAAGAAGCGATGATTTAAAGAATACAGGAGTGTGTACACAGGTTATATGCAAATACTATGCCACTGTATATAAGAGAGTTGCTCATCAATGGATTTTGGTATCCAAGAGGGTCCTGGAACCTGCCCCCATAGACACAGGAGGACAACCGTATATACAATAAAAGATATATACAACATTATATAAAATATATGTTGTTGTTGTTGTTGTTAAGTGCTGTGAGGTTGGTGTCACTCTTAGCGACCCTGCGTACAACAGAGGAAACACTATGGTCAGTGCTTCTCTGCTATCCATAGGGTGTTCAATGGCTGATTGATTTTGGGGAGTGGGTTACTGGGTCCTTCTCCCAAGCCTACAGCACCTGGTGTTGCCAGGCGGTTTCCCATCCAAGTACTAACCAGGCCGACCCTGCTTAGCTTCCGAGATCTGGTGGAATCAAGGCTGGGTGACCTTGGGCAGGCTCAGGCTCTCAGGGCTGGCAGACCCCTTAGGCCTCTACCTTCACCCCCCCCGCCCCCCAAGCCTCAGTGGTACGACTGCAGGCAGACTAATGTGCAGACATGTTTTGTACCCATATGGGTGCACATGTGTCTGGGTGCACATGTGTCTACACTTTGCTCTTTAATATTGCAGCAACTTGTTCCTCAGGAAGAACCCAATTTTGAAAACAAAAGGCAAGATTAATGAAAAAGCATAATCCCTTCGTTAGCTCTGCCTAATGGCAAAGGTCTTTGGCACTCAGGGCCAGCTCATCCACACTGATAGCAGACACAGGAGCCAACCTGAAGTTCGGGAACGTGAGTGCAGAAGCCCCTAAGCGTCTTAAAGCAGGTGTCCTACCTTAATACCTCCACGTGGGATTGTGCAGGAACGTGTCTAAGCCTTTCCTCAACCTATTTATACAGTGACTAGAAGGGAAACAGAGTGAGTGGGTGGCAAATTGGCTTGCATGGAGAGCACTCTGTGCCCCGGGCCCCACGCTGACGGCCTCATAAACGGCCCATTGTTTAATCCTCATAAGACCCCAGCACGGTGGGGATCACAGAACATTTCACAGATGAGCAATCAGGCTCAGAGATGTCCCGACAGCTGCCCAAGGTCACCTGGCCTTGAGCACAGGGCTTGAAAACTGGTCTGTCTGCTCCGTGGCCTTCTGAGGGCCGGCTCCTCCTTAGGTGCCCAGGAGCATGCCACAGCCCCCTTGTCACTGATTGTGGGCGCCAAAGTCCCAGGTGTGATTTCCCGTCTTCCCCCAAAGTCACCTTCCGGTCTGAGCTCTGCCTGAACCCTGCGGGCTTCCAGACTCCGACCCAGTTTGTCTGCACTGTGCAAAGGCTGGAGAAGTTTGGGGGGTGGGGGGGGTGAAAGTAGAGGCCTAAGGGGTCTCCCAGCCCTGGGAGCCTGTGAAATACTCAAGAAGACGCAAGGACTTTCATAAAAAGGCAATTTCTGCCGCACGCAGGGGGGGATAACAGCCACGCTATTTTCCCATTCTTTTTCTTCAGAACTTGATGAAAATATGAGACCATCCACTGGCAGGAAGCAGAAAATGATCATTTCCCAGCAGGGGGGCGCCGCGCCTGCGCACAGTGCGCTGCGGAGCGGGAGGGGGTCTCTGGGCTGGTGCCTCTGAGGGATGGATTTCTCTCCGCAGCCCGCAGGGACCCTTCACCATCGCTGGGCCTCAGCGCCCCCATCACCGCCCTCTCTAGGACCCTCTTGCTCTGACGCCCTGAGCACCTGAGTTCTGCTTTGCATTAAGAGAAAGGCCAGGTGCCTGTGCCCACCCCAGTGTGTCACTGGGTTTCTCCTTCGCTTGCGGTTTTTGGTTCTGCCAAAGATTAATTTTAAAAAGAAGCCAACTCCGACCAGGCACGGTGACGCACATGCGTCATCCCCGGGACTCCGGAGGCTGAGGCGGGAGGATTTCTAGCTGGAGGCCAGAGACCGCCTGTGCCACGTAGTGAGATCCTGTTCCAAGACGAAAAATAAGAATGGGGCTGGGGGTGCAGCCCAGTGGTAGAGCTCTTGCCTAGTGTGCCGCAGACCCTGAGTTCAACTCCTAGTACTCTCAGGCGCATGCGCGCATACAAGCCGTTCAGACAGGCAAGGGCACCAAAAACAAGAGATTGAAATCCACTGGCTGTACGACCTTGAGCAAGTCACTTCACCTCTTTGTTTCTTCCCTGGGATGGGAATAGGGCCCTCCACTTCATTTGTCTTGGAGAAACAGAGACCTAAGACAATGATCAAGAAAATAATCACAGAGCAAGGCTGGTGACAAGCGAGCCGGTGGGGGCGGCGCCTCCCTTTCCTGAGGGTTGATTCCACTGAAAATTCAGTGGCGAGTGGAGGAAAGGCGGGAAGGCGGGCAAGAGAGAAAGAGGCAGGAGAGGTCCTGCCCCAGGGGGTCCTGCCTTTGAGCACGGCAGGGACAGCTTCACAAGCCTGTGGGGTGAAAGTGTCATTATTTCTGAACGCGGTCCTCATGTCGTTTTGCATCGGGCTCTGCCGTGCAATGAGGCTGGCCACACACAGACCTTCCTTGGCTGCATTTCTGCTTCCGTGGCCGCAGAGCCCCATGGGTAAACAGTGACCCAGGGAGGCTCACGGCGATATTCTCCCCCACCAAGGGCTTCCTTGGCACACCTAGGCACTTTCCGGTGCCTGGCGCTGAATAAGTGCACATTAAGCACCTCAGTGCACTTTGGGTCTGATGCCCAAATGCCTGTCAAACAGAGAAGGGCGAAGTTGTAGGAAGCTGGAGCCAAGTGGACCTGGGTTCAAATCCTAAACCTTCAGTCAACAGCCCCGGGACCGTGGGCAAGTACTGCCTTTGTCTGTAACCTGCTGATCTCTTCGCTGGATGGGCGTAGTGACACCATCTCTTCTGGGCTGTTGGGAGTTACCTTGAGATCACGTGTGTTAAGCACCATGTGGGCATTTAAATAGTAACTGTAAAAAATCCTTCACAGCCAACTGGGTGTGCCTTAAGGCTCTGTATTTGTGAATTTGGCCAAGCTCAGATCGAAAATAATTGTAAAAAAAATTTCATGCCAGGCACCATGGTGCACAGCCGTAATCCTAGATACACAGGAGGCCAAGGCAAGAGGCTCACAAGTTTGAGGCCAGAGGCCATCGGCACAGCTTAGCAAGGCCCTGTTTCAAACTAAAAACTACAAAAAATGGGCTGGGGGTGTAGGCCAGTGGTAGAGCAATTGCCTAGTATGTGCAAGACCCTAGGTTCCACTCAGAGTACTGGAAAAAAAAAAAAGCAAAACTTGAATCCACACAAATGAAGTGTGGCGTAGGAGCATTGCTTCAGGGTCTCTGATTGTAGTTAGGCATCTGTACTGAACACAAATGTGGGTTTTTCTTGTTATTATTCACTTACATTGTAGCAGGTATTGTAAATAATCAAGGAATGATTTCAGGTACAGGGGAGGCTATGCACAGGTTCTATGCCATTGTGCATAGAGGGTTTGAGCGTTCTAGCTTTCTGTTATCTTGGGGTGGCCCAGGAACCAGCCCCCTGGGGGACACTGAGAGAACTGTATTTATTGAGCACCTACGAGGTGCCAGGCACCATGCTAGACTCTGAGCATCCATGATTGAGGCAGAGGCCTGACCCAGGGCCTCACAGCCCAGCCAGGGAGGCAGAGAACCAGCAAGAAGACAGGCCAAGGCTGCAGGTGACTTCCGACGGTGACAGGCGCCCTGAGCCACCTCTGAGAACAAGGGTGGGGGGTGGGGCCCCCTGCTGTTCATCACCTGAGCATTTCCTTCCCACTCAGAAATTCCCACGCATGAGCCAAAGCGGAGGGTTTCAGCCCCACCTCCCCAACATGTCGCTCCTTGGGAAAGGGAATCGTTTTCCAGAAACTTCCAGATGATTCTGCCCAACTTCACGCCTGGACAAGTGGAGTTTCTCTTAACCTCCAGGAAGGCAAGCGACTCCCCAGGAACCCCAAACAGAGCCACCTGACCGGGAGCCCCAGGCGCCTCCCCTGTCCCAGGAGCTCATGATCACCGAGAGCAAACAGGAAGGGAAATGAACCAATTATCCTAATAATTTGTTTAAGAAGCGGGGGGAAAAAGTCACCCAAGAAAAATGATATCGAATAAGACGGTGGGCTTCTAATGAATGTGCGGATAATGAAATAAACCAGTTTAGGCCACGCTTGGGCCTGATCTTCCCAGGCCTAGATTAAAAAATGGAACATCTGTGATGATTTAATTTACATCTTAATAACAAACAGGCCTCGAGAAACCCGCGGATAAATGCCTTTTATTGCTGGCGTATCTTTTGCACCGCGGCTTGAATGAAAACTCTGGTAATTAATTGTTTTAAGCGATTCTATTAAAAAGTGTCTGTGGGTGCTGTGCGCAGAATGTTTATGTGACCCGGGCTGCCGACAGGAATACAGAGAAAGGCAGGAATACAGAGAAGCCTGAGAGCCGGATGCGGTTGGGGGCTTGGTTACCTACGGCCACTCCCAAGTTCACGGCCTTCCAGGCTCGCAGCCCTTTTAGTTATTTGTTTCAAAGGACAGAGATGCAAAGCCTGCTCACTTCTCTCCCTTTCCTTCCTTCCTTCCTCCCTTTTCTTTTTTCTTTCTTACTCTTTCTTTTCTCTCTTTCTCATTTCCTTCCTTCCTTTCTTCCTCCTTTTCTTCTTTCTCTTTCTCTCTCTCTCCTTCCTTCCTCCCTCCTTTCTTTCCTTCTTCATTTCTTTCTCTTTCTCATTTCTTTCCTCCTTTTCTTCTTTCTCTCTTTCTTTCTTTTTCCTTCCTTCTTTTCTTCTTTCTCTCTCTCTCTCTCTCTCTCCCCTCCTTCCTTTCTCTCTCTCTCCCTCCCTCAATCCCTGCCTGCCTCCCTTTCTTCCTTCCTTTCTTGCTTGCTTTCTTGCTTTTTCTTCCCCAAATCTGAATTGTCAGTCCTGGAATTGATAACCAGACCCCGTCCTCCCTCCCTCAGAGCTCACTCCATAGCCCCCTGCCAGCCTCCCTGCCTCCTGTTCTAACTGCCCTCTTCCTGACGTGGAAGGCCAGGACCACACTGTTACCCACCCCTCACTGGTTCCAGCCACTGGGAGCCACCAGACGCCCTCAGATGCGATGCTTGTAGATCCTCCCACCCTGAGTTGAACAAGGTCAGGGCTGCTTCAGAAAATCAATCGGCCCCTGAATCAACCATTGCGAGTGTGCCAGGTGAGGGGCAAGGCTGGCAGGGGGTGGGGGAAGCCTGTGGTCTCCGCCATGTGTGAAGCATCAATCAGAAGGGGGCGGTGGGTGTGCAGTCAATAAATGAGCGATAAATGAGGGGCCTCATCGCCCACAACTGTGGTCTCAGCCAGGGGCTGCACCTGACCTCCCCTGGGGATGCCCAGGCCCCACCCACAGCTCTGAGGTCCTGATTTAATTAGTCAGGGGCGGGGCCCAGCCAGCAGTGTTTAGAAAAGTTCCCTGGGGACCCCTGGGGGGAGAATCAATCAATGATAGACAGAGGAGCCAAGCACATTTCTGAGGCATGAAGAGAAGAGGGTGTCTGGAGGGAGAGTCTGAGGAGCAATCAAGGGCAGCTTCCTGGGGGCAGTGACATTTGACCCTATGCAAATCTGGGGAAGAGCAAGGCAGGCCTAGGGAATGGCTTATGCAAAGTGCACTGGGTGGGTTGGAGGTGCTGACAAACTGGAGGCAGAAGGGAGAGGGAGGAGGGGGTGGGGATCCTGGTGCACCTGCCCAGTGTGGGGGCCTGAGCTCAGGTGGGAGACCCATGGGGTACAGTGTCCGTGGCCCCTGGACTGGGTAAACATGGTAGATGCTTCCCTGATGACTGCCCGGCTCCAAGTCCAGCCCCAAGCCCACTGGCCTCCAACCTGGGGTGGGGAGAGGACTGGATCCCAGAGGGCAGGGGAGTCACATCCCTTGACCAGCTCAGCCTTCCCACCCTCAACCCAAAGGCCATGCACGTGGGGGCCTGCCCCCCCCCCCACAGCTCCCTGTGCCAGCCAAATGCATCAGAACCTTTTCTGCCCAAACAGGAGAGAGAAATCGGCCCAGAGAGTCCAGGGGAGAAGCTCAGGGTCCGTTGCCCGGCTTCCAGTTTCCATCTTCATTTCTTGCCTCTGAACATTTCGCAAGTTCTATTTTCATTTCCAGACTCTTCCTCCTAGAAACAGACTCTGCAGAAGTGGGAAGTAGCTGGTTACCAGGCACGGGGGAGCACAGCTTCGTGGGAACCAGAGGGGAAGAAATGAAAGGAGTGAAATGCCATCCATGCCCAATTTTTAGAAAACTTATCATTGTGTTGTGAGGGTGATGCGTCCATGAGAGGCAGGGTGCAGGGAGAACCCCCTGGCGTTCTGTGTCCCTGAAACAGGGCGGCACTGAGGACCAAGCGCCCCGTCCCCCACAGCCCCCGAGAGCAGTGCCGAGTGGCATCTTAGACAGGCAGAGAAAAGGATGCCCAAGGAGCGATGTTCCCTGGAGCATTAAATCGGAGCCCCCGGATGGGCAGCGACCTACATGTCCACCGGAGGGAAAATGAGAAATGAATTATGACTTATCTAAAGGAGCGGCTATTACACAGTCATTCCAGGGCTGGCAAAAATGACTCACAACAGGGAAATGTAATTGTAACATCACAACCATCAAAAAAGGAAAAGAGATACAAAATTACACAGCCAATGGGGTGTCAAGTAGGAGAACAAAACAGACTAAAAACGCCCAAACCGTAAAACACCCTCAAGTCACACTCCCGGTGATGGTGATGGAAATCAAGTCCACTCATCTGTTTTGTTTTTGTGAGGCTTTTTTTCTTCCTGCCGTAGACCATCGCCCTCTTTGTAAGAAATGATCATTTTCTCCCCACCACCCACCCCTTTCCCTCTAAAACACAGAGGTAAAAATCTCAGCTCGAGGGGCATCTTTGTCCCTCCCGTCACCAGCCATCTGGTTTTGGGCAAATCGCTTTTTCTCCGAGGCTCAGTTTCCTCATCTGTAAATTGGGCTTCCTCATGCCTCACGGTGGGGAAATTAGAGCAAAATCGAGGGTCAGGTCCTCGGTGTCAGCTGGAGCACTGATAGGCAGACACGGTCAGCCATGTTACTGCCGTCATCGCTGAAATGATACATTTCTTATTGTTAGCTTTCCGTTACTGTGACAACGTACCCAAGAGAATCGTCTTATAGAGAGAGAAGGTTCACTTTGGCCCGTTGCTTTGGGCCCTGTGGTGAGCCCAGCATCGCGGTTAAAGTGTATTGGGGAGCAAAGCTGCTCACCTCAAGTCCCAGGATGCAGAAGAAAGCAAGAGTGCAAGGCCCCATTGTCCCCTTCAAGGCCACACCCCAGGGACCAGCAGACCACCCACGAGGCCCCACCTTTTAAAGGTTCCACCCCCTGCCACAGCACCACAGTGGAGGCCAGCTTTGGAGGTCCGGTCCCAGGGGGACCTTATCCAGCCACAGCCCTGAGCAAAGATCACTCCTTTTGTGCATCTGAAAATACAAATGCTTCTCACGCATCCACACTGACCTCAGAATCTGTGCTGAAGACCAGGAAAGATGGGGCCACCCGAGTCAGGGCCTCCCTCCCAGAAGGTCCCACCTCTGCAGCCCCTGGTCCTCACCATGATGTCTTTAAAAAGCACTCTTTTGAATGGAGGCCCAGGGCAGGAGATGGGCTGGGGATGGAGACGCAGATGTCACTACCTCTGACATTGGAAATCTGGATCACCCTTCAGAGACCACAGCCTGGGAAACAGGCACACAGGGTACAGCGGACTTTTCCCAGCCTTATTCCCTGAGTTCAAGTCTGGCATCTCCAACCCAGGCTAATGTCTCCCGGAAGAAATTAGTTTCTTACTAAATGCATTTGGCTATGGCAATCCCCCACACCTGTCCATTCGTTGTGGTATTTATGCATTGATAATATTTACCAAGCTGCCAGCCCATGGGAAGGTTAAAGAAAAGGGGATGTGTGGGTTCCACACCCACCACGGAGCCCCTGGTGTGGGCCTGGCTGTGTTCTGGGTGTGAGGATATGGCTGGAGGGAACACAGATAAAGGTCCCTGGAGGAAGTGGACAAAGATAAAATCACCACCTGGCAGGGGGGCTTTGTTCATTTTTAGCATTATGGAATCTGAAGGCAAGGGACCAGTTGGATAGGGAGATGTGGAAAGAATAAAGAAGATGCAGGAAGAGGGTTGTGATTTCCTGTAGGGTGATCTGGGGGTGCTTTCCTGGGAATGGGACATTTGAGCAGCAGTTGGAAGGGACAGAAGGGGATGAGTATGCAGCTGTCTGGAGCAAGAGGGTTTCAGGCAGGAGAAAAAGCTAGTGCAAATGGCCTGGGGCATAAATATCCCTGGCTTATAAGAGGCCAAGAAGGTTGAAGCAGAGAGGATGAAGGAAAGGACACTGGAAAGGATGGGGCGTGTCAGGGCCCTGGAAGGATTTGGGCTGATGACCTGTGCTGTTGTTAGGTGCCGTCGAGTCGAGTCGACTCACGGGTCACCTCATGGGTTTCCAGTGCCTGGTGGTTTTGGGATTGCTTCGGGCGTGGCCTGCCACGTCCCGCTCCTGGATGCCCTATAGCAGGTGTAATCCACGATCCTCAGCTGCCAGCTTCCCACCTCCCAGGGAAGCACAGCTGCGCCAAAGCAGAGATGGGCAGAGACACCTCTTGATGCCACCCCCTCACTCTGTCCCTCAGTGGAGCCCCCACTTCCGGCAGGGGGGGTCTCCTTGTACCCCATTTACAGAGGAGCAAACAGAGGCCCGGCCGGCTGCAGTGAGTCACTCACAGCCTCCCACGCGGGACACCAAGAGGGGCGCAGGGTTGGAGCCAATGGCTCTGTCTCAAGGCCAGCCACGTGCGTCAGGCCTCCCTGAGAGAGGCTGCGGCTCCAGGCGGGGAGGCAGGTGAGGCAGAAGCTGGTAAAGGCTCCTCTCCTCTCACCTACATCTCCTGGGGACACACGGCGGCGTTGCAGAAGAATTAAAGAGCTGGAGTGCCTCACTCGGCGGGGAACGAATGTCTGAGGCCATTATCCCCCAGGTGGTACAGGCTGAAAACAGCCTGGTTCTCCTGAAAAGAGCAGGGGTGACGGATTCTGAGAGCCGAGAGCTCCAGGAAGGAATCTGGGAGGGAGGAGGAGTAGGAGGGGGACACGAAGGGCAGGCGGGCCACCTCCAGTCCCCACCTCTCAGAGAACATTCCAGAGGCAGCACCCGACAAGGGCTTACAGGGCTTTGGAGCCATGCAAGCAAGGGTGGGAGCCTCAGCTGCCATGGGCACATGTTCCAGGCAGGGTTCCCACCTCTCTGACCTCAGGCTCTTCTCTGTGGTGCACTCAGCAGTGCCCGAGTCCCTTCAGTGCCTGTCTCCCCACAGGGCAGGAGCCCCCACACCCAGAGCAGAGCCCCTGTCTACCCGCTGCTTGGCCCAGAGAAGGCCCAGCTCATGCGCAGGCCTCCTCATCAGCGATCTGCCTGGCCAATGGTGTACACCTGGGGCCTGGCCCAGCCCCTTTCGCTACCTCAGGGTACTGCGTCAGTCCTAGCAAAGATCTCCCTGCCTGGGGAAGCAAAACGCAAGACGCTGCTCTGTGAGAACCCTTACCCAAAGAGCTCCGTGAGGGCAAAAACGTCCAGCCCAGCAGCAAAAAGAAGGGTCTCAAGATCTCAGAGTCTAAAAATGACTCGACTCCAGACAGATATCAGCTCCACTGCCTGGTGCCTGTGGTGTATACAATGGGTTGCAGGGATGGGGGACCTTGAAACCCACATCATTGGCCTAAGCATTCATTAATCTTTCCACTCTAACAATTGCTCCTCTCAGGTGAGTGGAATGCTTTCTCTCTACTGAGGGAACAAAGGGCCCCAAATAAACACAAGCAAAATGGCTTCCTGTCGCAGTTCCATGAGGCCAGCTGAACACTTACTTGGTGACCAGGACTGTCTTTGAGGTTTAGAGCAGTTCTAAGAGGAACCTCGTGCAAGCCACTTCTACCAGTTCCGTTTCTCTAGAAGCCACATTTTGAAAGCTCAAAAGAAACTGTGAAATTAACTTTTATAAGATCTGTTGTTCCACCCAATGTATCAGAGATACTACTACTCTCCAATGCAACCCATGTTCGCCCTGGTTTTTGGCAGTACGTCTGCAGGCTGCTGTGGCCGGACACTCAGGGTGTGGCTCCATCCAGATGCGTGGTCTCAGCGCAGACTCGCGAGGCCGGGGGCCTGCAGACATGCTTCCAAGTTTCTCAGTAGCTGAAGAGCCTGCCCTTCCTTAAACCAAAATTATTAGATTTAAATTAAATTTAAAATTCCCTTTCTTGGTCCCCCAGCCACGTGGCCACATGCCGAGCATCCACCCGTGGGAAGTGGTGGCCTCAGTCAGCTCTCAGAAGCAGTGGGGCCCCCCGTCCACCCTTGAGCCCTGCCTTCCTTGTCCCCCGTGTCTCCCACCCCAACCCCCAAATGCCACAGTCCCAGAGTGGATCACAGTACACGACACCCTCTGGCAAAGGGGGTCAGGCACCTTGTCCCCCCAGGAAAGGCCCCTGAGATGCGGGCACCGGAAGTTTGTGCGTGCACGCGAATACAAACACACACAAGTCACCCAGAGCTTGCCGTGGGGAAGGCACCTGGGGTGCGTTTAGTGGGTCTCTCTGGGTTGAGAACCTTGTTCCACCTGTGGCGCCTCCCCCAGGACAGCCCGGGGTCAGGCCTCCCTGCCCCCCAGCTGCCCCGTTGCCTGGTAGGCCCTGGAGATGCCAGCTCAGGGCCTCCCCCCTGGAGATGCCCGCTCAGGGCTTTGCTGGCTCCAGGGAGGTAGAGGAGGGGCAACAAGACAGAAGACAGAGAACCATCAATGAAAAGGGCCCCCGATGCCAGTGGCCAACGTGCCTGGGTCACTTGGGACCCACAGGGTTCCTGGGACGGAAGGAGGACCCTCGTGGTGCAGCTGGAGAAGTCCCTGGTCAGGCCACCGGAGCCACAGAAGTGGGAGCTCAGGGAGGGTCGGGTGGAGGGACAGAGCTGCGGGCACCCCTCCACCACCGGGCCTGGGGGCAAGGGCGCCTCTGGACCTGAGGCTGCCACGCGTGGGCCTCGCGGAGCTCAGAGAGCCTCCCTCCCCATGCTCTTGCACCGGGCATTCATCTCGTGGGCCAGGCACACAGGAGACGCCATCCCCGCCCTGCCAGCGAGCAGAAGGAAGCCTCAACATTCTGCGCAAAGCCTCCGTGAGTGCAGAGTCTGTTCCCCACCCCCACTACCAGCCACCCTCGCCCATCGCAGGCCCCCACGCCCCTTCCCAGGTCATCTCAAAGCCCCTGGCCCCCATCGTGAGTTTGCAGAACCCAAACCCTCCGGCGGAGCTGTGGGATAATGTCTGTCGTCATTGACATTCGACCTGTGTGACCTTGGACAATAAATCCGACCTCTCTGAACTTTACTTTCCTGTCATATTAGGGTGATAATGGAGCTCGTGGCACCATTTTCTTCAACCTTTGCCATAGCCCAAGAGGGAAGTCGCATTATTACCATCCCCAGGGCAGAGAAGAGGAAAATAAGGCACAGAGAGGTTAGGGCGTGTGCCTGAGTCACGCAGCTCAAATGTGCCACAGCCAGCATTTGAACCCAGGTCTGCCTGGGCCTTGCACTCTGGCTTCCAGTCACAATGCTGCAGGGTGGGGCCCCTGCAGGCCTGCTCTAGGGATAATTCCCTTTCTAACCTGCTGCATACATTCTAAATCCCATGGTGAATTGGGCCCTAGAAGCTCTGTCAATAGACTCCCAGCCTCTTTTCAGTACCGACCAACCTTAAACCATCTATTCCCAAGCTGAGCTCTTACCCCCTCCCCCAACCAAGTCACTCCTTGGGTCCCCCCCACTCCCTGCGGGCCATCTTCCACTGTTCCAGCTGCTGCCGCTGCTCCCCAAGCCTGAGACATCCAGGGGCCTAGGCCCCCAGCGATTTCCTTTCCCCTCTGCTTTCAAATGTTAACCGGGGACGGATTTATTTCAAACCAAGTCCCCTTTCCCTGCTTCCTGGGCAAACCGTGACAGTTTGCCAGGCCTGTAACTCTTCCCTCCCGAGTTAAGATTTGCTGAAGAGAAATAGCTTCCCAGGAGTCGCACAAAGAATGCAGAGAAGAGAGGAAGGATTTTAAAAAAGAGAAGAAAAGGAAGCCGTCCCTCACATCGGGGGTGCGCACGTGCGTGCGTGTGTGCGCGCGCGTGCACGCGCACATGTATATTTTCCGCAGTTGGCCGATATTTCATGTAACTTTGTTCTCACTAGTTAGTACAATTAAAATCACAAGAAGAAGCGGGGAGTAAATCAAAGTTGCTTTCAGTTCTACCAGGAAGACGTACGTGTGACAGCCTCCGCCCAGCGTGCGCCAATAAAAGATATGTGGTCGCCTTTGGCAGGAGAGGCAGAAATAAGCAATTTAGGATCTTCAAAGATAAAAGATAATAAAAGTAATTAAGATAATTAACCGCCCTGAAGAGAGAAGAGTTTACTGCGGTAAATTTTGTATTTTGTTTCGCTTGGCAATCTTGCAGCTGCCTCTCTGCTTAATATACAGTCCGTCGCGGATCGGAAAGGCTTTGCTGTCAAAAAGCATATATAATAAAAAATTTTAAGAGAAAAGGAAGGAGCGGAAGGGAACAGGATCTGCAATTACCATTCTCGAAAAATCTGGCTAATTGAGTTGGGAGCCAGGTGGCCCACCGCTG
This sequence comes from Pedetes capensis, assembly GCA_007922755.1. NCBI lineage: Eukaryota > Metazoa > Chordata > Mammalia > Rodentia > Pedetidae > Pedetes > Pedetes capensis. Next base: position 103,420 of record VMDO01000586.1, on the reverse strand, counting down.
TCTGTGGGCGGGGCAGGTTTAGGAGACGCGCAGCTCTCTTCCCTCTGAAGATGACCTGGACCTCTCTGGCCATGGAGGGGGCTCCGAGGACCCTGCACCTGCCAGTCGTCCTGGGAAGCCCCTTGTCACCAACTCAGATCTGCCCTTATTGTCTCCACCCTGCACTGGCATTGGATCTTGTCCCTTGTGCCCTCCAGAAGCTCTCGGAGAAGGTTCTAGAACCCGAATGTGTCTGTGTCCATCTCCTGCTTGCATCCTTGTCTGGTCTCCCTGGGGCTCTCAGGATCAAGTCCTAATTCCTAGTATGGTATCTGAGGTCCAGTGGCCTTGACCCTGGGCCTTGGTGCCAGCTCAGGTCCCTTACTCTTCTTGCTCCATGGACACTGAGCACCTTTCAGTCTTCCTAAGGGATCCAATGCTGGGGGTGAGCTCAGTTGGTAGAGTGCTGCTCTGCGCTCTCTGAGGACCTGGGTTCAATCCCACCATCGCAAAAATGGAAGAAGGACGTGGCAATCCACTTGCAAAGCAATCCTGAAACAATCAGCCACTGAAAACCCTAGGAGGGTCGCTATGAGTCAGATCCAAGTCAGACCCGACTTGACGGCACCAACAACAAGGGATCCAATGGTGGTCTCTGCTGGCCCCTTCCCCACGGAAATCCACATCAGCCCAGCTTACTTTTAGAAAATGCCAATGGCATCCCTAAGCCCCGTGCCCCTCTGCGAAGCCCACATGCCTGCTGCACATGATCCACACTTCCTTGACAGCATTTCGCCCATGGTAGCGTTGGTCTATTCACTTGGCCCCACATTTAGTTGAGCAACTATTTAGTTCTTGCTGTAGTCCAGCTGGGCTGGCGTTTAGCTCAGTTGGTAGAGTGCTACACTGCACTCTCTGAGGACCGGGGTTCGAGCCCCAGCACTGCAAAAACAGGAGAAGGAGGTGGGCATCCACTCACGAAGCAATCCCGAGACAATTAGCTGTTGAAAACCTAATGAGGGAGGCTGTGTAGCGGACTTGCCTTGACGGCACCTAACAACAGCAACAAGTTGGCCAGCTAGAACGTTAGCGGTTATGGATTAAAAAGTACATTCACGTGTTCATCCAAAAGACTGTTTACCATTCACCTATTAAATTCCGGTCACTGATCCAAGTGCTGAAAATACAGCAGTGAAATAAACACGTAAAACATCTGGCCTCATCGAGGAGCTGAAGTTCCAGTGGGAGGAGGAGGAGGTGACAGATGGCAATCAAGGGGCAAATAAATATGCACCTGGGAGGCAGAGAAGAGAGCTAAAGTGAAAAACAGAGCTGAGAAGGAAATTTAAGGCCAACAGGGACATGACTGAGAGGAAGGAACGAGGTAGTGATGGAACTAGGAAGCCAGCGCTCCAGCCATGCCCGCAGTGAGTGCAAAGGCCCTGTGGCAGGACCAGGTGCAGAATGTGGGAAATGCCACAAGGAGACCTGAGCAGCATCAAAGGTGGGCATCCAAGGTCGTGATTTGGGATTCGATTTGGTAGACTGCTCAGACCTCTGGCTTCCCACCTCCATGGGAACCCTGGAGGATCGGGGCACGGGCTGTCTCACTTTCTAGTTGCTCATTCTGGGCTGCTGGGTAGGAGCAGAGAGGAGGAGAGAAGGGAAAGGGAGAGAGCAAGGAGGGGCTGTTACAGCCACCCAGGCCACCAGGGATAATGGCTGCATGCGACATTGACTGCCCTGTGCTTCTGGTGCACCAAAAGCCTCCAGTTTGGGTGTGTGCGTGAGTGTGCATATGTGTGTGTGCATACACCATCTATAGCAGCACAGCCTGGAGTGTGAGGGGTGAGCAGGGAAGGCAGGGTAACATTGAGGCAGCACCTTGGAGCTCTTGCAACAAACATATACTGTGCACCAACTGTTTGCCACACACCCAACTTAATAAGAGAGCTACCCTCGCCTCCTGGACCTTTATATCAAACCTCAGTGCATCACAGTCATCCCCATGTGCTTATTAAATGAATGAATGAGTCAATGAATGAATGAGAGAGTAGGAGAGAGAGACTTGGGAACAAAGAGTTATACAAACAGTTCCGTCCCATCTTCTTTTTTTCTTTCTCTCTGTACTAGAGATTGAACCCAGGCCCTCTGCACTAAAGCCCACTTTTTACTTTTTATTTTGAGACAGGGTCTTGCTAAGTTATGCAGGCTGCCTCGGGCCTTGGCCTCGAGATCCTCCTGCCTCAGCCTCCAGAGTTGCTGGGATGACAGGTGTGCACCATGGGTCCAGCTACATTTTTTGCCCTTTTGGTTTTTTGGAGTTTGTTTGTTTGTTTGTTTTGTTTTGCTTTTACAGTGTTGAGGATCAAACTCAGGGCTTTGGACATGCTAAGCAAGAGCTCTTCCCCTGAGCTACATCCCCAGCCCCTGGATACTCCCAACTTTCAATGGTCCGACTTAGATTCTTTTTTGCCTTTGTGGTAACATGAAAGAGATACGCATTCCGTAGGAACCATACTTGGAACTTGGAATTTGGGTCTTTTCCTGGGATAGCAACTTACAGGAAAATCCTTTGTTCTGATAGGAAGCAGCAGCTGGGCCGCCACTGGCCCTCAGCCCCAGGATCAGGAGGGGGGTCCACCGCCAGGCTCCACTGTGCAGGGCAGGGCAGAGACTGCCTGCATTTTCCACGTTTGTGATTGCCAGCTCACGTGGGGTTGATGGGGCTGTAACCCCATCCTAACCTAAGGGGCGTCAGTAATAAGACGCCCTCCACCTGAAAAGCAAAGTGGAGACAGAGTGTTAGAAAGTGCTGCCAGACCCCACCATGAAAGGCAAAAACGGGGAGACTTCCCAGGAGCCATAGCCACCCTGCCCAGCCATCCCAGGCCACCAAGTCCCTGCCTCTGAGCCCCACCAGCCTCCTCGTGCCCGTGTCCCCAGGGAGACGCCTACCCAAGGAGCCTGCCCAGCGCCATGTAAATCTGGCCCCAAATGAGGCAGGCGCCTCGGATCTTGCGATAATTAGACTTCAAGTGCCCCCCATAACTCTTCAGCTAATTACTGTGCCGGCTCCATCAGCTCAGCCCTCCGAGGCAACCAGCCCATTTCCCTGGCAGACTGGCCCATAAAAATCCCTGAAAGCACATGGATTTACTGTATTTATTTATTGGGATTTGGAGAAATATACCTGGCACCCAGAAGCCTTGGGATGTGGGGACATAATTTTGCAATGCAGATCGTTAAAATGAAGGAGAATTATAAGAAAGAAGTGGCAGGCTCCTGCTCGCCCCGAGAGCAGAAAAGATACCACTGGTAATGAATTACCAGCCTGAACGTGAGGTGACGAGACCCATGGGAAGATGGCCCCGCACCCAGGAATGGTCTGGCAAGGTCCCTGGTCCCTACTTCCACTTCCTCACTTCCCCAGCCCACTAACCTCATTACTGGACCTTTGCACCTGCTGTTCCCTCTGCCCGGCCCTCTGTTCCCTACACACCTTGGCCACGGCGGCTCATCTCAGAGCTTGGTTCATTCTCAGCGCGAGTGTTGAGTCCTCAGAGAGGACTCCAGTCCCCTTTCTGGCTCTGTCCCCTGTGTGTGCATGCTAGCCACTCAGCTGCTTCTCAGATCTACGCCCAGTTCATCTGCCCTGTGGAAGGGAGTTGTTCATCTGCCCGTGGCTTGACCGTTCTTTCTTCCCAAGAGCCACCTCCACATTCCCAAGCCTAAGCTCCGGGCCAGGCACAAGATAGGAGTTTGGTACGGATTGTGTTTGTGGAGTGAATGAATGACCAGAGGGTGCAGAGGGAAATGGTGGTCCCACCTCCACTCTGCTGCCTCCCCCCTGAGCATTCACAAGCATCACACAACGGGGTGAAGGTCCGTCTTATACCTGTCGTAGAGGTCAGGGGACTGAGGTTTTAAGAGGTGAAGGAATTTTCTCTTGGTTGTTCTGTGGAGATGGACAGAGATGGAGGATGAGCCAGGCGGGACAGTGCCTGCGCCTCTCGAGTCAGTCACTGCTAGGAGGGCACAGTGCCCAGCCTCAGACCAACACTCAGACAGACGTCTAAGATGTGGGATCCGAGTCACCTCAGGCCCTGGAGAGAATGGGCTGCAAGGAAGTCACTCACACTCTGAGCAGAGCGAGGGCCTGGAAACCATCCATTGGTCCCGTTGTGGAGCATACGGGGAAACCAAGGTTCAGGTCAGTTTCCTGAGTCCACACTGTGGTCTTGTGGCAGAGAAGAAAACAGCGTGCAGTGGTAAACTGCAGGAGAATGGAGTGGGGCCCCACCATCCGGATGGGGACCTGGGCTCTGTCCCTGCCCTAACCTCTGGGAGATTTGATCTGCTGGGCGGTGGGGTGAGGAGAGCCAGATCAGCTTCCAGGAGAGGCGGATGCGAGAACACGCTGGGGGCTCAGCAAACACCTCCGGGCCCCAGGCCTTTCCTTCCCTCGGCAGCAAGGCAAGAGGAGGGCCAGCCAGTGACGAAGTTCACAGAGATGGGGCGACCTCCAACTGACCTAGAGTCAGCCAGCTGCCTGGGGGAGCCAAGGTCTGCCCTGGTGCCCTCTGGCTCAGGGTCTGAGCTCTCTGGCGGCCCAGGGAAGGGTTTCGCTCAGCTTGGGGGCACCGTGGGAGCCACTAAGCTGAGCTGGGGACACAGGGCGGGAGTGGTGAGATGGAAGGGAGTAGAAGGATGAGTCCATGGGGCAGGCAGGTGAGTGGGTGGGTGGGTGGTGGGTGGATGGATAGATGATTTGGATGGATGGATGGACTGCTCGGTGGATAGATGGGTAGATGGTTGGGTGGATGGTTGGGTTAATACAAAGGTGCGTGGGTGAGTGGGTGGTAGGGTAGATGACTGGATGGATGGATGGATGGGTGGATGGATTGGTGGGTAGATAGATGAGTAGATCATTGGGTGGATGGATGGGTGGGTGAGTGGATGTATGGATGCATAGGTGGGTGAGTGATTGGGTGGATGGGTGGATGACTGGAGGGATGGATGGGTAGATGGATTGGTGGGTGGATGGATGGGTAGACAGGTGGGTGGATGGGTGGGTGGATGGGTGGGTGGGTGAGTGGGTGGATGGGTAGATGATTGGATGGATGGATGTGTAGATGGACTGGTGGATGGATGGATGGATAGATGGATGGATGGGTGGATGGTGGATAGGTGAGTGGGTGGATGGATGGGGGATGGGTGGATGAGAGAATGGATGGACAGAGGGTGGGTGAGTGGGTGTGTGGGCAGATGTGGGGGGGGCAGGACAGGGAAGTGGATGAGTAGAGGCCATGTGGATGGTGGTTAGTTGGTTGGTTGGGCGAAGCTCTGGACAGTTGCAGGAGGAAGAGGGGGACATGAGTGAGGCCGTGGCCGGGGTGGGGAGGAAGGACGGGGAGGAGCCTGGAAACACCCCCGCCCCAGGCTCAGCATCTTTCCCAAGCCCGGGTCTGAGGCTGAATAGGGGAGCTCCCTCCCATCCCATGGCTATCCAGGGGTGGACCTGCACCGCCAGGCTCTCAGGACTCCTGCTGGGCCAGACACCTGCATGCCTGGGCCCCTAGAGACCAAGGACAGCCAGCCCAGAGGGGCCCAGCCCTGGCCCTGGCTGTGCGGCACCCAGGGGCCCGGGGCTCCTGGCATTAATGTATTGACGCAGGGCCCAGCCAGGGGCCTTGGACACTGAGATTTCCCAGAGCAGATTTTTCAATCTCTAAAGTGCTTCCCCCAAATACACTGGAGAGGGGGAAACTGCCTATTTTCTGTGCTTGGTGTCACCAAGTGTCCCCTGCACTCCCGTCTGGCATAGCCCCCCCCCTTTGAGAGGAGAGTTTCAAGGCCCCCCAGTCTCCACATCTGAATAGCTCCGAACAAGGAGGCATCAGGGGAATTTTCTATGGCGTCAGGGCTCCACACTCACCTCCCTAGGCCTGAGGTAGCCCCAGCCGCAAGGACTAAGGAGGTCTGCCTTGGGGACACTCAGCCAAGGGGCGTTGCTGAGCACCTCCTGTGGGCTATACACCAGGATCCGGAAGGGGTGGACAGGGAGCAGGGACCCAGCAGGGGCTGAGGTGCAGATTAATTGAGAGAGACAACAGCGGCAGCCAGTGCTCTACGGAGTAGTGTGCAAGCAAGCCGTTAAGTTAGTTGACAACTGTCACCTGGACCGAAAGAGTATCAGCACCAGCCTGAACCGGGCTGCCACGTGGACCAGCTCAGCTGCTCTGGGTGCACGTCCTTGAAAAGTCTGTGGCTTTTAGAGCAAATTGAATTCTGGTAGAAAAGTCTCCAGGGTGACACTGGCTCTTAGAATCTACTTTTCCCCACTTGCTGTGTGACCTTGGCTGAGTCACTCACCTTCTCTGGATCAAAACTATCCAACCTTACAAATGCCTAGGTTGACTTTCTCCAGTATATATCAAAGTATATAAGCACTGTGCCAATCCTGAGACATAGCTCTCCCTCCGTTCTCATTTTATAGATCACGGAACCAAGGACGATGGAGAAGAGAAGGCTTACGTGGATGGAGTCCACATCCAGACCCTTCCCACCTGACACCTGTACACTCTGCGTTTCCCCCCTGCCACATGTGTGCCACTAAGTGTTAGCTCAGAACGCAGTTGGAAAGGCCCCTCTGTGTTTTTGAATACATCAGTGTCTCTCCACATCATTCCACATGTCTGTCCCTGCAGGTCAACAGCAGCACTGGATTCAAAGTCAAGGGCCCACACCAATCCCTTTTCCAGTGGAATTAAGTTTACATCTGAATGGAAATTGTTTTAGGCGCAAAATATCGCACAGTCCTTCCCGGGGCTGGGGCAGAGCAGGCAGGCAGCAGGCTATTTTGAGAGTGTGCATTTAGAGATTGTTCCTTATAGCACATGTCACTGGGTCCTGACCAGGGGTGACAGGAACAGCAGGAATGGCGCATGCTGGCTGCTTGCAGGGCTGGGACCGGGGTCAGCTGTGCAGGTGCATCTAAGAGGAAGCCGGGAGACTGACTTGGGCCTCCTGACTCCCCCGCCTCTCCTCCTCATTCCAACTGTCCTTCCTGGACGCCAGCGCCTGGCCCAGGATCCTGGCTCAATACCTTAGCTCCTCTGCTTCAGTTCCCAGTGTCACTGGGCTATTCGGATGAGGATAAGCCACATTGTTGCCGTTGGGTGGGGTCCAACTCATAGAGTGACCCTATGTACAGCAGAACGAAACACTCCCAGACTCTGTGCCGGGTCCGGGGCTGTGTCAGTGCTTCTCTGCTGTTCATAGGGTTTTCAATGGTTGACTATTTCAGGAATGGGCTGCCAGGTCCTTCTCCATTTTTGCTGTGCTGAGGATCAGACTCAGACAGATAGTGCAAAGCTGCACCGTGCCCACTGAGCTAAACCCCAGCCTTGACTGGCCACCTAGCAGAGACAAATCTTCCCAATTATTAGGGAATATTCACCCCTAAGCCCCAGAAGAGAGATCAGCAGCAAAGAAAACCAGCGCCGCCTCCCCTCATGGGGTCCACATGCCCACACCATTGTTATTTCCCTCCAGGGTAAACTTGAGTAAGTGACTTGATCCTGCATGGCCTCAGTCTTCCTGTCTGTGAAATTGGAGTTATTACCATTCGGACCCATAACTTCCCTCCCTGCAATCGACCCTGGGATTGACTTATTCTCTCAAAGCCTCTATTTATTTGCCTGGAAAATGGGTTCGTAATGATAACGCACCCCCAGGAGGATTACATCAGGCCTCCGACGCAATCACAGTTGCAGAGGGTTGGCTGTACTTTCAGTAAAGGGCCAGATAGCAAATATTTTCAGCTTTGCAGGCCAGGTGGTCTCAGTTGCTACTGGGCTATGCTGCCACCGTGGCATGGGGCGTGTGGCCCTAGATAAAATGAAAGGGAACGTGGGTGGCTGTGCCCCAGTAGGAATTTATTTATGGCTGGGCTGAGGGTGTAGCTCCGCAGCAGAGCGCTTGCCCGGAATGTGCGAGACCCTAGGTTCAAAGCCCAGCACTACAAAGAACATTTTATTTATGGACACTGAAATTTAAATTTCATATAATTTTCACACATCACAGAATATTGTCCTTTTGATTTCTTTTTTTCAGTGACTTGTTGTTGTTGTTAGGTGCCGTCGAGTCGGTATCCGACTCATAGCGACCCTCTGTACAACAGGGGAAACACTATTGTCAGTGCTTCTCTGCTGTTCATAGGGTTTTCAATGGCAGATTGATTTTTGGGAGGGGGTTGCCAGGTCCTTCTCCCAAGCCTGCAGCACCTGGTGTTCCCAGGTGGTCTCCCATCCAGGTAC